>CAIGRO010152016.1:0-19253 GCA_903798355.1 Fraxinus baroniana | reverse complement strand
TTTAAGGTCTGTAAAATCTTGTTGAAATTTCGACTGGTAGTGAAATGCGATCGACCAGATTTTTGGTGAATCAAGCAATATGGAGTATTTTGACCAAGAATGAGTAGGAATGTTGCAAGCATTTGACAAATCCATTTTTCTCCACAATGTACCTTGTTTAGGTGAAAAAAAAGTGAAATACACGAGAGAGAGAGAGAGAGAGAGAGAGCACAAATCAATAAAATTGGTTTTAAATTTATTGGCTTGAAGAAGAACCTTGTTTATGTAAAAAAAAAAAATGAAATACATAAGAGAGAGAGAGAGATGTTATGTGAAAGAGAAGAAAAAGACTGACTCTTGACAAATCTTACAGTAGAACAAGAGATTTGTTTTGAGATTTTCTATTCATATTTTCTATAAAAAAATCTCCAAAAGTCTAGCAAATTATAAAGTTCCTAAAAGTTATTATTAATTGATTACCTCATAACTTATAGATACTTTTAAAAAGTTTCAATTGAATACCCCGTCTTTTTAAAAGTCTCTATTGAATGCACCTAAAATTTTAAAGAATCTTTAAAAATTTCAATTGAATGCACCTAAACTTTTTAATTTTTCAAAAGTCTCAATTGAATACACATCCTAAAGAGAATATATAAAGCTAATATAAATATTAGATTTAATTTTTTTTTTCAAAATAAAGAACTCTTTTTTAAATTTTATAATATTCCAATCATAAATGAATTTTTAAATTATGATCCACTTTAACTTTAATTTATGGGTATAATTTTCTCTTTTTATTTAACAATTTTTTATTTTATTTTTTCAACTCTACAATAACATGTCGTTTAAATCACTAACACACAATTTGAACAAGAGTAATGTTGCGTAGCCCTACTAGGGTTATAATCTCAGTCTAAGTGGCTCTAATATGGTATTAAATGACATGTAAAATTAAATAAGTCAATTTAATTGCACATTTCATTCAACATATCATTTAAAGCCATCTAAACTGTAATTGTAATTCCAGTGGGCTACATAACATTACTCTTTCAACAAATGACTCACTGATTAGATTCATTACCCTATTCAATTCTGATAGCTATATTTCAATAAGTATAAGATTGGCTATAGAAGTGGTGGAAAGAAGACGTCAAAAACGTATATAAAATTATTTTTGTTGGAATTCACCCTTTCCAAAAGAATTTGATACATAATTAATGTGATTTACCGTTGACATCTTTACTATTTTCACAACGATTTCTATTGCCCATTAAACTTTACATCGTTTTTAACGTGCCATCACATTTATACATGTTTGGTCACTCTAACATCGTCTATTAAAAAATAGACGAAACATGTGACTTGAATAATATATATTTACACATCACATTTGAAATGTTAGTTCTCATCATGATACCAAGCATAGTCATACACATTTCGAAAAATACAGTGATTTTGTGGAAATCATTGTTAAAATGTAGCGCTAACGAGATATTCAACCATATATTTTCGCTTTTACATTTTATCTTTTATGTTCGAATTATTGAAATGCACTAAAACAAATTCTAATTATGAATATTGAATTCAGTTGAGATAATTAGTAATATCCATATGAGTTGTGAAAAAAATAAATGATTATTTCAATGTAAAATGGAACTATTGTTATTTATTTACTCAAGCGCTGGAAAATAAAAATATTATGTTTATAAATAAATATGATTTGCTATATCAATACGTTATTGACACTTAATACAACTAAAGTTTTTTAAAAAAATATAAGAGAGTAAAAACACTAGATTAAATATCACATTCATCATAAAATCGTAATGTTTCTGATTAACTGATAAATTTTGATGACACGACGAAAGTAATGTTCAAATGCTTCAAGTGTAAATATCTATTATCCATGTCAATCAATTTCGTCTATTTTTTCAATGGTTGGTGATATGATGATAGACAACGTAACAATGAAGTAAGTTAACTGATTTGTCATACGCGTTTTAAAGTTCAATGGAAAATAGAGAACATTGGGAAAAGAATAATAGTCATCGCGCATTGAACATTGACCCCCATTATGTGGCAATTATAATTTTTGGAATAATATTTTTTGAAAAATGTGTAAAAAAAAAATATTTCGATTTACGCATAATTTTTGTTTTTTATGAAAGATAGTGCGATTGAAAATAAGAGAGAGAAAAATAAATTTTTTGGATAATGGGGGTCAAACGAGGCTTAATTATGACTTTTGTGGTCCACTTTCAAATTCAGTACCGATCTCACTTTTCCATTCTAACCAAACAAAGCGTTTATGGTCTACGGGGAGACTTGAAAGTCAATTACCAATTACATGTCGACACATTGGATTTATGACATGCATATGGGGCCAGACTTACTCCTCTACCCAAGTGTACTATTTGAAAATACAAAAATAACCCATCTAGTCGAAATTATTTTCTGAAAAATATAAAGTCAGTGGAAAAATTGCAGCACAAGTCTTCAACTTATCGAATTATTGCAACTTGGTCTATCTTATAAAAGCATGCGTAGAAGTGGTTAAATTATATAGATAGAACTAAGTAGTGAATGCTTAGTAATACTGATACATGCGAATCTTATAAAATATGTAGATAAAAATTAATTTGATTAATTATAAATAAAGTATAAACAATTAAACATCATGGAAACAATGACTTAAATGTTGAGAATGCACGTAACATATGCAAGTACAAATTTGAAGAAAATAAGAAAAAAGGGAAGGAAAAATTCACTATACTTCACAAAATTAATGATTTTTATGGATAAAAATTATGTACCACTAGACTTATCCATTTCTATGAAGGTTTGACTCTAAACAGCAAAATTGACAATTTTCATTTGGTACTCGCAATGGTATAAAAGTTGAGGACGGTGCCATTAAAAAGTTGAGGAGTGAGAAACCAAGTTGTCACAATGTTGATAAGTAAGGACTGTTAGTGCAATATTCCCTTACCATTTGACGAGGAGGAGGGAGAGGGACACAGCCGCAGGTGAACCCTACCACCCTGCCACAGTTCAAAACTCGCTTTGCACTGGAAACGTTCCACTAAAATCCCACACACTCCTTTTCAGCTGCAATAAAACACTGTCCCAAAGAACCATTGGGGAAAAACCCATCAAAGATTCAATCTTTAGTTGTTCTTTGTAAATGGACACACATTGATCACCAATCTTGAAAAAGGGTGGCTAAATCCGATCAAGAATCAATTATGAGGACCCCGTTTAGATCTGGATTTTGCTTTTTCATTCTTGTACTTGTGTGTATCAGCCTTTCTGGGCATTCAGTTTCTGCAGAGAACCGCAAGCCTAAGAATGTGCAGGTGGCTCTTAGAGCCAAGTGGTCTGGAACTCCAGTACTTCTAGAAGCAGGGTATGCTTTTCTTTAGACCATTTTAATAGCTGTCTCTTACTTTGTTTAAGGAAATATTTATATATTATTGTTCGTTTCGTATACTCGAACCGTGAAGTTGTGCTGATTTTGAGCATTTTCTTATTGGTTAAACGTTAATAATTGCGTTTTAATTTCTGATGATGTAATATTTGGATTGGACACTTCAGTCTGGCTTACTTAGTAGTTAAACCATATTTTGTTTTGGTTGACGTAAAAGGATTTTCTTAGCCAAAAGATGTTGTCTTGACAATTTTCACGTTCTATACTTGTAATGCATATTAGTTGATTGCCTTTACATTTATCCTCGTGAGCTTCTCTTTAAACTTTTTCGTGTCTTACAGTGAATTACTTTCTAAGGAATGGAAAGACCACTTCTGGGACTTCATTGAATCATGGCATCAGTCTATGAATGAAGACTCTGATTCTAATAATGCGAAATATTGCTTAAGGAAAATTGTCAAATATGGGAAATCTCTGTTAAGTGAAACTTTGGCATCAGTTTTTGAATTTTCTGTTACTCTTCGGTCCGCATCGCCAAGATTAGTGCTCTATCGCCAGTTAGCCGAGGAATCTCTTTCATCCTTTCCTCTATCTGAAGATATTAGTTCAAACCCCATTGATGGAGGGATCCCTGAACCGAATGAAACCACAAACAACAAAAAGTCTGAACCCCTTCTTTTGGGTATGAACCCAAAAAGTCCAGGCAAAAGATGTTGCTGGATTGATACTGGTGGGTCACTGTTTTTCGACGTACCAGAATTGCTCTTGTGGATGCAAAGTCCTAATGCTTCGTATGTCCTGGTTCATTCTATCCATGCCAACTTTCTTGGCGCATACTTGTAGAAGTAAATAGAACTGTTGTTTTTAATTTCATTCCTATACTGGTACTTTTTTTTTTTTTGTTGGCAGAGCTGATGATACATTTCAGCAGCCTGAGATTTTCGAATTTGATCATGTCCATCCAGATTCAACCACTGGAAGTCCCATTGCCATTTTGTATGGGGCTCTTGGGACCGAATGTTTTAAGGAATTTCATCTTACCTTGACCGAAGCTGCCAGGAAGGTACAATACAAATATGATACTTTGCTTCTAATTTATTTTAATTTCAATGAAACGAATTCCTATCTTTGGTGGTTCTGGGAAATATATTGGCAGGCTTTTGGATTTCTGGAATCAAATTATTGGTAGACTTCGACACTATTAATAGCTGGGAATAAGGTTACGTACATGACAAATGACTTTATTTCTTCTATTTGCAATAGTTGAACTCAGTACAGTGATACACCATCACTGGTTTTTAAATTTATTTAAATATTACTATGTTCCATTATTTCACATGCTAGTTATTATATCAAAGACAGCCTTCAAATATTCTTAAAAACCCATTTTAGACATACATATCTAATGTGAGTTTGAGCATCAAGGATTCATGTTTCATTACCTAACTCCAGAACTTTCTCAGAAAAGCGTGTCACTCTCTTGATTCAGCTCACTTGATGTGTCCTCTGTCTTGACCCAAATGGGGTTCATCTAGGGATAATTTGAATTTCTTCACGTCTGTCTCGATTTTTTTATTTTTGTAATTTTCAAGCTGATCTTTGTTTTATCGTGATATATTATGGAAGGGAATCTACAACAAGCAAATACTTTCAAACCTTTTTATTTATTGGACGATATTCACAAATTTTTTTAGGGAAAAGTCAAGTATGTTGTTAGACCTATATTGCCTTCTGGGTGCGAATCAAAAAGTGGCCCTTGTGGGTCCATTGGTGCTGATGAACATCTAAACTTGGGTGGTTATGGTGTGGAGCTTGCTCTGAAGAATATGGAATACAAGGCTATGGATGACACCGCCATTAAGAAAGGTTATATATTCATAGTCTTGTTCTTTGTAGAATTATCACAAAAACTCAAACATTTCATGTTGACATGGATACTATGTTCTCTTTGAAATTTGTTATAGTCTTTACCTTTATTCTTGTTCTATACTGATCGTTTGATTTCTTGCAAGTGAACGGAATCGTTATCATGTAATATAGCAGTGAATAGAGTGTCGAACCCACGAGGACTACGTGTTTAATCGAGTTAAAATTAATTTCAACTTCAATCAAATAACAAACTTTTGTGATATTTTTATACTAATCTCTAAATTATCAACTAAACTAATAAAAGCAAGTAAATGCGTTTTTCAAATATGTGAGATGCATTACTGAGATGTCGAATTCCCCTTATTATTCCATTTTTAGTGTAACAATTAAATTGACAATTTGAAATCATTCATGTTGGTCAATGTTCCTAATTTAGTTGAAAGCCTCTCTCGATAGCGATCAAATCTATTCCCCTCATGTGACATTTTTATCTCTTGATGAAAGGTACAAACATGATAAATGCATTGACAAGTACTAGAACACATATTGAAACCATATAAAGCATAGAGATATATCTGTATCCGCTATCGAACCTTACAATATTTATTATATTGTGTTTAAACCATATTGTCTCTCTCAATAACAATAAAATCCACTAACAATTCAATTGGTGATCAAACAATTGAAAAGAACGATAAAAACGATAATAAATATCCACAAATCAAATCAAATTAAAGTCAAAATAATTAATTAAGAACTAAAAATATAATAATAAGGGTTCATCTCATCCTAATAATGTATAAAACTAGCCTAGCATATTGAAATTATAAGAAATCAAATTTAAGTGAAAAGATATAATCCGAATTTTTGATAAATTGAGAAGATGAAGATGAATTTTGAAATCTTGAATCTCTTCAATGGTTTCTTGATGAGTCTCCACTTGCGCCTTCTCTTTTTTGCCCAAAAACTAGGTTTGAATCTTCACTTGATTGAATTCTTACAAATCTTCTTCAATTCTTTCACAAAAATTATGAATTCTCCTCATTTGATGATAATAATTGATGAATATTGGAGTATAATATGTGCATGAGAGTGTTCTCATATGTATTCTGCTGTTATATATTTGTAGGAGTCGAAATTTGGTTGAAAATCACATCCAAAAGAGTTCTAATCGAATAAGGAAAGTTGTCTTTGCGCACGAATTTTTTTATCTCTGCATAGCAGTCAGTATTTTGGCCATACCTTTTTCTTCTGATATCCGATTGATGCGATTCAAAGTGTGTTGGAAAACTAACTCAAAGGGCTACAACTTCCTTACATATAGAAATTTTCCAATTCGAACGTTTACCGTGCCAAAATTGCGTTTCAATATTCGGCTAAAAATCTAAAATATAACTTTCACGATTGGAAATTGATTTTGATCATATTCCATTCTTTTTTGAGTTCTAATTCCATTAAATTGTCTCCTAGCAATCTTCAAGGTATGATCTTTTGGTCCAAATCAACTATTGAATATTTTCAGTTTGGTCCTTAGACTTATGAATTTTTCCATTTTCACCAATTTTTGCTTCTTTCTTTCGATTCTTCATTCAACCATTGAATTTTACCTATATAACATAAAATATAACAATTTATGATATATTTTGTCAAAAGAACTACCAAATATCGATATTTTAGAACCCCAAATATGTGTATCATATACTCATGTTTCTACTAAAATATACATGATTATCAATTTCAAGGTTTTATATTTTAATTTTGGAGTTATTCGATTTGAATAAAAAACTATATATTTCTTTTCCATTTTGTCGGCCTGCCGATACCGAACTTGTTAACCATCGTGGTTTTTAGCCAAATTTGTAGATGCCTTGCACATTTTCACATCCTTATACCCATTTATTCTCAATGTAGAATAGGTCACAGTACCTAGTTTTTCATCTTGAATCTACTGAAGAGACCTTGGCATCTTACAGAAATCCTTATATTTATTTCCCTGTGAAAGCCTTGATGCTGTTTTACAACTTTGATATCAGATTATTATGTGTCTGGGTTCTAAATTATTCATTGTACATGGGCTGGTTTAAAATGCTATGTAGAAGAGGAAAAGTCTCCTAAGTATATCATTATTATATATTATGCAAGTACAATTCTACTGTTATCTGTTATCCTATTACAAACTAAGGAAAATAATTGATCTTAAAAACAAAAAACAGCGTATACTTCTTTAATTTGATACCTGGAAACAACTGATATTAACGATAAATGCACTAAGGAGGTTTATTCAACATAGTCTTTAAAGACTTGTATAGATTTAAAAAGTCTAGGTATATTCAATGAAGACGTTTTATTAATATTAAGACTATAAAAGTGTTGGGGTATTCAATATAAACTTCTTAAAAGTCCTTAATAGTCTTGGGTGTTAAATCAAGATTTTTTGAAAGTCTTAAAAAGTCACGGGAATATTGAAACTGTTAATGATTTTTATAAAATCTTTCACGCACAAATTTTTAAACAGAACGTACAAGTGCAAAATCTCATAAGAAGTCTCTCATTCACCCCCAAGACATTGAAAGATTTTTACCGAAAAGGAAAAAAAGAAAAAGTGTAATATTCATGTTTCCTCTTTCATTCTATGAATCTGGGAGCCATGATACAAATAAATTAATATTTTCCGCTCTCGTCCACTTATCATCATCATCATCATTTTAATATTCTGATTTCCTTTTTTCTGTAAATTTGGACATATTGATAATATTGAACATTAGAGATTTCTTTTCTTTCATCAACGA
The DNA here is from genome assembly GCA_903798355.1 of Fraxinus baroniana. Taxonomy (NCBI): domain Eukaryota; kingdom Viridiplantae; phylum Streptophyta; class Magnoliopsida; order Lamiales; family Oleaceae; genus Fraxinus; species Fraxinus baroniana. The sequence goes on along the minus strand of CAIGRO010152016.1, from coordinate 11,189 downwards.
GTTATATAGACATATAACTTTATATACAATATTTTTTTTCCTAAAATAAAAGTCTGTAAAAGTAAAATGTATCATATAAAAATCTCCCAATGGAAGTATACAGAAGTCTATGAACAACTTTCAATTATTCTGGAAAAAGTTTATAAAAGTTCATTAAATTCTACAAAAGTCATTTACTTTAAAAGTCTTTAAAAGTCCAAATTGAATACACACTCCTAAAAATAATTGGATAATTTTCTGCTAGTTGAAAAAGGCTTGTATTCATTTTAGCAGGACTAATATCATTGGTTGTTTCATATGATCTCATGATTCAAGAGTTTACTAGGGCAGTTGGGCTCTATGGAATTGATAAATTTTGGAGTCTTCAATGATATATCGTTTTTAAAATTATGTTGTATTTGCTTGATCTTTGCATCTGTGTATGATGCATGGTAGTTTCAAACTTTAGAATGTAACAATCATGAATCTGAAGTTCCATTTGTAAAATAATAACGATTACTATTAGAAATATTAATGAGGAACAATGCTCCTATAAAATAATTTCTACTGTTTATTTGTTCTTTTCATCTGTAAGTGATCGATCAAGTTACTTTCACAAATTAGAACACCATTGTAAATAAGTGAATTTCCATAAATAAAATGATGACTGCGACGCCTGTCCCTGAATACTAGTACGTCAAACTACTTTAGGATTCTGAAATTTTTCATATTTGTTGCAGGTGTAACACTCGAAGATCCTCATACTGAAGATCTCAACCAAGAAGTCAGAGGTTTCATATTCTCCAAGATGTTGGTTAGTCCCTTTTTACCCACGTCTGCCAACCCTAACCAAAACAACCCCCCCCCCCCACCCCACACACACACACACACACAAAAGAAGAAAGTATAAAAAGGGTATAAAAGTTAAATGGCCTTTCATGTCGACATCATCAAATTAGAAATATTATAAAACAGTAAAATCAGTCAATCACCAACAATAGACTGAACTTTCCAATAAATTAAGGGTCAGCTGCATGAATTCTTTTCCGGCACTCCATTCAATCGTCACTTCATCTATAGGAAGATTCAATGTAATCTTAACCCTTGCAACCGGGTCTTTGCCTTTCTGGCAATAAAAAGACCAATTGTAAGAAACAAGGAATTAACAGGTCATTGATATCTTCTGTTGCCTCTGCACACATAAAACACCAGCTAATGCATTATTTTTCCTAGATATATTCAGCATTTCAATTTTTCCAGCTGCTACACGTTAATGAAAGTAAAAAAAAAAAAGGAAGTGTCTATTGTTGTGCATTTGTGCTATAGCTGGTATAAAAGCAGATTTCCATGGTACAAGGGTTGGAAGAAAACTGTGATCCCCTTTTGCTAGGCACGTTGCCATAGATTTTCACTGCTCATTATGGAACTTAGCCCTTGTTTGAGCCCCATTTTATCAAAAATTCATTTTTTTCAAAACGCATTTTCAACCACACATTCTCAAATAAAGTAATATTACACGTAAATCGAAAACTTTTTCTTCATTTTTAACCATACATATTTCAAAAATCACTATTCAAAAAATGCATTTTTTCTCTCAAAATGTGGCTCAAACAAGGGCTTAATGTTCTTTATTTTTGTCTATGAGAGGAAAGTTTGTGTTAGGCCTTTAGCATTACAAACTTATTACGGATCATGGTGTAGTAACATGATTAAACCTTTTAAAATACTTGGCGAGGAACTAAGTTAAGTTCTAGCTATTGTGAATTAGAATGCTTCAGAAGAAAAGTTTTTTAGAAAATTGTTGGTAGAAAACTCACACATGTGCATACTCATGTAGGAGCGCAAACCAGAACTAACATCTGAGATAATGGCATTCAGGGATTATCTCTTATCATCTACAGTTTCTGATACACTCGATGTTTGGGAATTGAAAGGTAATTATTTTTATTGTTGTACTGATAATTCATGACAAGATTTACAAAATTTCTGTTTAACTTATTGTTTTATCCATTACTGCACAGATTTAGGACATCAAACTGCACAGAGGATAGTTCATGCCTCTGATCCTTTGCAATCGATGCAAGAAATCAATCAAAATTTCCCAAGCGTCGTTTCTTCATTATCACGGATGAAGGTAGATATTTTGCAGCAGTTACTAATGTGAACTGTGATTTGAGAGCTTATATTTTGTAAGATCTGAAAGCTGATACATGATACTCGTTAAATATGATTTACTTTGTAGGATTATATCTTTAATGTGCATTTTACTTTTTTGCAGCTGAATGATTCCATAAAAGATGAAATTATTGCAAACCAGCGAATGATCCCCCCTGGCAAGTCATTAATGGCTCTGAATGGTGCCTTGATCAATATTGAAGATATTGACCTTTATCTGTAATACTTTTATTCCTTATGCGTTTCTGCTTCTTTTTTTTTTTTTTTCTCTCTCTCCTGTTAACACTCTTAATTATTTATTTATTTTCTAATTTTTGAGAGGGAGGGGCCGAAGGAGAAACATAAGAATATAATTGGGTGAGAATGATGTGTTTTAGGAGGAGAAACCAGAAATGCAATTGAGCATTGGACATGATTCACAGAACCAAGAGCCCCAAGAAATATGTCCATAATGGTGGTGGTCTTGGTGTGTATATCTTACCTAGGTGCCACCATGTGCATAATTTCGAAACTGGCTCTTATTCCCATATTAGAGATTAATCTGAATCTCCAAGTATATCAGTCATCGAGGAATGGATTTAAACTCTTTATTGGTTAATATGGGCTAGAATTAGCAATGAAGTTCTTTAATCTCCTCTCTATACTTTTCTCTATTGACTAATTTTGTATCCCATTGCTGAAGTTCCTTCCAATCTACACCAATGATAAGGTATCCAAAAATGCAAGATCAAAATTGTTTCTAGCAAGAGGAGGATGATATCTTGTGAATTTACCATACATGTTAGAGTAGCTGATTATGAGATTGGGACGAAAGTATAACTTGAGCTCTTTAGCGAATCATGATTTGAATTCCCGTCCATTGCTATTGTTTCACTTGCCACCTTGGTTGTTTTAATTCTATTCAAAATTGAGTCGAATTTTTGCACTTGCTTTGACGTAAGGAAACTAATTGCTGACTTGGGTTAATCGTGTTGTGAACTTCATAGGCTGGTTGACATTGTCCATCAGGAGTTATCACTGGCTGATCAATATTCAAAATTGAAGGTATGAAATGCCAAAACTGTCGCATAAATAAAATCAAATTAAAGTTGAAGGTAGTAGTGCAAGATCTCAGGTTCTTTATACTGTTAATATAACTTGAGAAGAATGTCTGCTATGTTATATCTATATACTAAGAGTTGCATTCGTTAGTCTACTCAGATGGAGTTGGTTAGAGTCTATATCATTATCTACATGTTTAGTCTTATAAAATGAAGTTAGAAGAGGATGTAAAATATCATGTTATATCATTGGAAGCAAGCTTCACGGCTAGCAGTAGTGTGATTCTAAGTTCACTATATCAATTCACCTTTAGAAAATCACTCTCTTAGGTAACCGTCAAAGAATTTGAACCTCAATGTAATTCAGGTTTTGTATCTACTATCTAGAAATGTTTGTGAGATAAATCCTAGAACAGTACCATGATCTCATTGATTTTGATATAGAGACCTCTCCAAACAAATAAGAAATTGATAAGCTAAAAGCAATAACATAGACTTCCCTATGTAACTTCAAACTATCCGTGAACTGTTCTAAAATGTTGTCAACTTCATCAAGCATCCTGATCATAAATTTTGTATTGGATTTTGGAAAATGTACTAGTCTGCTTCTATTTTTTGTGTGCGTGTAGTAATCTCTCTAGCTCATTTATCTGTAATACCCCTATCTGCACAAAGTTAAGAAAAACCAATTTTTTGCTTGATGGCTCATCACCGAAACTTCATATTTCAGACCTATGCTCCACCATTAAAACTGATTCTAAGACAAGTTTGTATTTGTAGCCTTAGCTTTTACTCTATTTCAATAACTAACAGTTTAAGGGCAACTCTGAAATCTAAATGCAAAAGTGTTTCCATTTTAGAGTTGTGACATCTTTATGAGACATCTGAAAAAATATTTGGCGAGGGTAGTTTTTTAGTGTTAATTGTTGCATCCATTTATTTTGGTTTTATATCCGTGACATAAAATTTGTCCATCTCTTATCACATCTCTGACATTGTTTTGAGTTTGTATTCTTGTCAATAACTGTTGTTTGATTTGATGGCATATTTTCTGAATCAGTCTTGAGGCTAACAATGAATGGTGATAATATCTCAGATCCCCTTGAACACTGTGAAGAAACTCCTTTCGGTTGTACCTCCATCCGAGTCCTTTACGTTTCGTGTTGATTTTCGTTCTCCTCATGTTTACTATATCAACAATTTGGAAGAGGATGCCATGTACAAACGTTGGAGAAGCAACATAAATGAGGTATAGTTTCTCTGTGTGTGTTTATACCTGTTTTCTTGGCCTAGATGGCTTATTTTATCATAAAACATATCATTTAATATACCTTTTCTGTCTTCTGTCCGTAGCTTTTGATGCCAGTCTTCCCTGGACAATTGCGTTACATTCGTAAAAACATCTTCCATGCTGTTTACGTTCTGGATCCTGCATCTCTTTGTGGGATGGAGGCAAGTTCTCATCTGTTATCTGTGGATTATCTGAGTTTCTGTGTATGCTTTCTATTGGTGTCTGAGTTGTCTCTGTAACCTATTGAGCATTGCAGACCATTGATATGATCATTTCCTTGTTTGAGAACAATCTTCCTTTGAGGTTTGGTGTGATAATGTACTCAGCAAAATTTATTGAGAAGATCGAAGCAAATGATGGTGAACTTCTACTTGCTCAATTAGCGGATGATAGTGGGGAAGACATTTCCAGTTTGGTAATTGATTCCGTTTCATCAGTACTTCATTTACTTATCAAGTGTATATGTCTTCACGATGTTTTTCAAGGTCTGGTTTTTCTTATATTTAACAGTTTACGTTTATTTAAGAACTAAAAAACCCATTTATAGTGCATTAATTATAGCTTTGGAGAAGGCTGTATGGGATTTTGAAGGAATTTTTTATGGTTTCTCAATCTTTAGTATACATGTTACTTTTCTGAACTTTGAGGCTTTGGTAATGCTGAAGAAGGCAAAGCCTGTGAATGTGTACCATTAACATTTGGTGTCCAAGGAAAGAGATATATGCTTAAATGTTCTGGATTCCTAATGTTTTTAAATATTTCATTAGTTAATTGCTTTCCTTTTGGACTTCTTCGCATTCTACCGATTTATCGATTTTTTTTTTTGTGCAGATTATACGTCTTTTCATTTACATTAAGGAACACCATGGGACTCTGATGGCTTTTCAGTTTTTAAGCAATGTAGGTGTCTGATCTCTGCATTCTTGCTGGTTCAAGTGTGAAACCTGTGGGCTAGCCAACCGAGAAACTGTCTCAAAATCAACTATAAATTAACATAATGTATCTTTACTAATGTAGGTAAAAAATTTGAGACTCAAAATTAACTATAAATTAACAAATGTATCTTCACTAATGTAGGTAAACAAATTGAGACTCGATTCATCTGCAGAAGATATTCCCGAAAGATATCATGTGGAAGGGGCTTTTGTGGAAACTATACTGTAAGTCTATGTTAAAATTTTACCCCTACTAGCCATATAAATTTCTTATCGATTTTTTTCTCCTCGTCTGTGTGAGATCCACACATTTGATGAGTTTTTTTTTTTTTTTTTTCAATCTAAGATATATGTAATTGTTACTTGAGCTCTCTTTGTAATTTTGTCAGTATTACGAAAGTTCATTTATAGTTTCTCTCTTTAGTCCAAATTCAAAATCTCCACCTCAAGATACTTTGTTGAAGCTGGAGAAGGAGCAAACTTTGAATGAACTGTCTCGGGAAAGCTCCATGTTCGTTTTTAAGCTGGGCTTGTCCAAACTTCAGTGTTGTCTCTTGATGAATGGGCTTGTCCATGAATCTAATGAGGTATTTCACAAATTATTGCTGCATTACACATTTACACTTTACTATATCCATTATTTTATAAATCATTTAAGATTTTGTTCAAATTCTGCTTAATTCTATTAGGCTCCGTTTGATAGCTTTAATTTTCCGTGGAAAAGAAAAAAAAAAGGAAAATATTTTCCTTTTTTACCCTTAAAAAGGTGTTTCATAGGTAAAATTTGCCATGAAAATTTTTTTCCCACCCACCCCCACTTGCCATTTTTCCTTGATTGTAGGGGTGGGAAAATGAATTCCAGTTTCGGTCTTCCATTTTTTTTTTAGCAAAGGTAACAAATTTTATAATCAATTGTAAAAAAAAAAAAATCATTTTAACGGACAATTTTCATGTAAAATAAAGCCAAACAAATACTAAATTTTGATTAAAAAAATGGTGAAAAAATAGTTTTCGAGTGAACTTTTTTTTTTTGGCAATGGTAACAAATTTCATAACCAATTGTGAATTTTTTTTTTTTTTTACCTTTAATGAACTATTTTCATACAAAATAAAGCCAAACGTGAACAAAAAGATCCAAAATTTTAAAATTTTTCAGGTGAAAAATTATACCAATCAAACACACTTAATTAACAATTCCCTGAAAAACAAGTTTTAAGCAATTATTTTCCCTGGAATTCATTTTCTTTCCACCCATTTTCCACCATTGCAATCATACGGACCCTTAGTTTTTGGTTCACTTCTTTCCCTAATATGCTCCAGATATAGTTATTTTCACAGTCATTATGTCACCACAATTTCTTAATTAAAACTTGATACTGACAAGGTATATTTACAATGTTATCATTACCCCTTCTGCCTGGACGTTAGACTGCTTGAGAAGTTTTGGAAGATAATATGTTTATATTGTCAAACAGAAGACTAGATTACTTGTGACATTTTAAATTTTGCGTGTCATCCATTCTACTGTGTGATTGTTACTATGTCAATTGGATCGTATATACACAAGACTACAGTGGTATCGCTCTTTTAAAAATTTCAGTCTGAATAGATGGAGGTTATGTGAAATGAAATGAATTTGGATCCGTTATTACCAGGAGGCCCTTATGAATGCGATGAATGATGAACTTCCCAGAATACAGGAGCAAGTTTACTTTGGGCACATAAATTCTCACACTGATATTCTGGACAAATTTCTATCGGAAAGTGGCATCCAACGTTATAATCCAATGGTACAATTATGTCAAAATTTCCTCTGATGCATTTATCAGTTTTTTCTTACCATATATCAATTTGAGTTCTTTCAGGATGTCTCCCTCTTAGTAAATCTTCTATTTCGTTGTAATCATGTAGATTATAGCAGATGGGAAGGTTAAACCCAAATTTGTTTCTTTATCTGCATCAATTCTTGAAAAAGAATCTGTAATATATGACGTCAGCTATTTGCATTCACCTGAAAGTAAGCTCTTTTTTATCTAATAGATCAATGTTGAACTTTCCATTTGGTTGAATAGTTAAATTTTAGTGTATGGTTTCTTTACTTTGGTTCCAGCTATGGATGATTTGAAGCCCGTGACTCATCTTCTTGCAATTGGGATCAAATCAAAGAAGGGGATGAAGTTGCTTCGTGAAGGAATACACTATCTGGTAATTTTAGATGCCATGAGTTGTGAATTTCCTAGTTGGTTTTCTGATTAGTTCTTTATAACACATTAAAGGAATTAATATTTTATAGTGATGGATGTACAACATTATGTCTTGTTTTCTAAATGCTTCGCTTGTTCTTAACACTATCTTTTATGGTTTAAGAAATTTAATTTTCGAATTTCCATAATGTAAAAGCCATTAGTTGCACCCTCTTTGTGCGGCGTAGTTTTGACATTGAGAAAAGATAGCTATCCCCACTTCTGGTTAAAGTTTGTTCACATAATGGTAAAGAAGTAAAAGTTTGAAAGTAATACATGGTATATAGCTAAATTAAAATTTTGGGCCACATAACTCCATATTGGATGAGACTTAAGTCTGGCAAAGGATTCAATCCAAACATAAGTCTGTTCATGCGATCATTTATTTACTAGTGTTTTTGTTTGGCTTGTGTTTGTAACAAGCTTGAGAAAATTGAGTTTAAGTTTGTATGTTATTTGCAAACATAGGTGCTGCTAACGATCCAATCATTGATATGAAAATTTTTAAGATTCAAAGAGTATTTAGTTAAGGCTAAGCCCCCGTTTGACACCCATTAATTTCTCTTTCTCATTCCTATTCTCATTCTCATTTTTCATTTCAACCACACATTCTAAAATAATATTACACACAAATCAAAAACTTTTTATCACTTTTCTACCACACATTTTTTACATCAATCACTATTCCAAAAATTCTTTATACTCAAAATGGGTTTCAAACAGGGGCTAAGTGTATTATCACCACACTTTATTATAAATGCACCATCTTTTAATTGCATAAAAGGTCCCTAACCTTTTTCATTGTCACACTCATTTCTCTAATTATTTTTCATTGCATTCCCATCTTCAACCTTCTATTAATTAGCAAATCTTCTCCTTCATGATGGTTTCCGTCTGAAAATTCCATTAAGATAGATTAAAAAGATTTATTTACTCTTGTATTTTTAAATAAACAAAAAAAAAAAAAATTTGCATCTAAATATTTGTCCCTCATTTTAAGTATACCAACAGAATTTTTGGACAATAACCATAATTAGAAATAAGATGTGCTAATTAACGCAAGGTTAAGGGTGAGAACACCATGAAAAAAAGCTGAGGACAAGACGTATTCCATGTTTATGAGTTGATAGAAAGCAACATGGTATCTTAGGATATTCTTGTGTGACACTCTTTGAGAAAAGCTGCGAAATTATCCTTTTTTTTTTTTTTTTTAAATCTACGTGCTGAAACTAAAGAAATGAGCTGAAGACAAGCTGTACAACCAGGTGGATTCATTGCCACCTTAGCTGAAAGTTTTCTTTTCCTTTTATGAATATTGTGTTTCCATTTTTATGTGCTACTTTGCAGATTCATGGTTCTAAAAATGCTCGTATCGGTTTGTTATTTAATGCTGATGAGGAAACAAATCTGCCAAGTCTCTATTTTGTGAAAGTCTTTGAAATCACTGCATCGTCATACAGGTTTGTTAGTTTCTTTTTCAGCACTTATTTTTCTCCAAGCTTCTGTTTTGTGTTAATGGAGAGCCTCTCAATCATTTAATCATATTTTTTCTCCCTTTCCAATGTAATCGTATTTGCAGTCATAAGAAAGAAGTATTACAGTTTCTGGACCAATTCTGCTCATTCTATGAACAAGAGTACATGCTGGCTTCTGGGGTTACTGCAAGCACCCAAGCACTCCTTGATAAGGTCTTTGAGTTGGCTGATGCAAATGGTTTGCCATCAAAGGGCTATGAGTCTGCTCTCTCTGGGTTTTCTGCCAACAAATTGAGAATACAATTGAATAAGGTGTGTTACATAATGCTATTGAATTTTTGAATTTTCATTCGTGATCATATAAGCAATGGGGAAACTTGCATCTGCAGTCCTCGAACATTACATCCTAGAGCTTTTGTGGCCCCATTCTTTTTTCGGCGTTCAGTTTGCTTATTGCAAACTATCAGTTCTGGTGCAAGTTGATCCAAATGGATGGAACCTATCCAAAACTCTGTTAAATGGACACTTGATACCTTGTAGATATGATTTACTTTGTGTGCTTGTATCTTTGATGTGCATGTTAACTTTTTGCAGCTGATGATTCTATAAAAGATAGAAAAAATATTCATAAGTTTTTAGTTAATTTCTGTTATGGAAACTGGCTATGAGGTTATCACTTTACTAAACTCTCACCCCATAGAATGACAGAACAGAATACCTTTATGTATAGGACAAATCCAGCCTGTCCACATAAATTATTCCATGACCCCTGCTCTTCTATTATTTGTCTTTAATTCAGTGCTTCATGGACCAAATAATTAACGTGCATCCTTCCCTCAACTCATAAGTCAAATGAATAAAATTGGGCGAAATCACATAGATCAGAGGCAACGCCCATCTAATAGGTAAGTAATTACTAAACATAGCTTTGGCTATTTACTAAACTAGACACCAACAAATCAGTGAAATTATCTGTCCAAGAATATTTCCTATTTGTAAACCCTAGCTGACTAACAAGGCCCAGTTGCACAACTTTGATATTTTCTCCCCACACATTAAACTACTTACGAAATAAACCGAGAAATATGGTTTTGCAGCTTCCATATGTATACAAGCATATCAAAATACAAGGATTTTGGTTCAACCATAATGTCATATCTAACATGTATTCCATTAAGTCAAATGAGTCCACACACCGGTATCTAACTTTTGGACACTCTTTGGCCAAGCCTGCAGATCGTGAAAGTAAAGAATTACACCAAGCCTGCAATGCTTAGACATGCATCATGTCTGATACCCTCACCTGATCCCATTTAACATAGACCGAAATTTATAAAAGATGGTTAGAATGCTGAACCATGAAGTGTCTAATCATTAGTTCAATAATTTTTCAGGTGACCCAGTTTTTATACGGGCAACTTGGACTTGAATATGGTGTGAATGCAGTTATTACCAATGGGAGAGTAAGTTTTGTGTTGACCCTTGTTGATTGGAATTTTGTAGTTAATATTCAATAAAACTATCAGTGGATTGACTCGATGTCCATATTGTCTTTCTCCTATTTTATAATGTGTATAATATTCTGATTGGCAATTTCATTTTGAATTTGGTTTATACTTTCTTACAGTTTCTTGTATGGATTTCATTTTGTGATTTATAGTTGATTCAACTCCTTGATGGTAATACATTGTTGAGCCATGATTTGCATCTTCTGGAATCCCTGGAGTTGAAGCAACGAATAAAGCATATTGTTGAAATTATTGAAGACGTGAAGTGGGAGGACATAGACCCTGACATGTTGACAAGGTTTGTAGATGCTGGTGGAGTTTTTCCTTGCTTTCTCTTCACAATTGTATCAAAACACTCTCTTATGTGCATAATGGAATTTGTTCTTTCACATGACCAAAGTAGCTTTATTCCTGTAATTTTGAAGCTGATCTGTTTTATTTTTTATTTTTATATAGATTGTATTCTAAAATATTATCTTATATTGGGCCCATAGTTTGAAAAAACGTAAACGGGTACTGAGGCGTTTTTTTATCACGAGGCGA
>CAIGRO010152007.1:0-11834 GCA_903798355.1 Fraxinus baroniana | reverse complement strand
GGTGGGTAATTCCAATGCCTCTTTGTCATGTTAGTCGTTGTTGGCAGTATTTACATACTGCTTTGGATTCGTGGATTCCATCGACCATACGATCGATTTGAACCAATTTAAAATGGTCACAACATTTTACCTTGTTCTTCCCCTTGTTCTTCCCTCTTGCATCGATAATATTTGAAATAAGCTCTTCATCTTGTTCCAAATAAATTGGAACACTAGGATCAATATTTACGTCATCCAAATCAATTTGACACTACCTTCATGAACGTTGTAATCTTCAATATTTTGTGGAATTGGTAATTCATTGAGATCGNTTGTTCTTCCCTCTTGCATCGATAATATTTGAAATAAGCTCTTCATCTTGTTCCAAATAAATTGGAACACTAGGATCAATATTTACGTCATCCAAATCAATTTGACACTACCTTCATGAACGTTGTAATCTTCAATATTTTGTGGAATTGGTAATTCATTGAGATCGGAGAATTCATTCTCAAATTGATTTTGGATAGGTGTTTGTGTTTCGTTCTCCATATCGAACAAGTTTTCAACAAATGATCGAGAATCCATTTGTTATGAATAATAGAAATTGAATTTAAAAATGTAGAAGAATGAAGATGATTATAGAATGAATGAATGATATATTGATATTGTTGATAATTGATAATTAGAGAATGTAAAATGTAAATTGTATAGAGTTAATGAGAGAATAGATATTGATATTGGTGTAAAAAAAGTTTGAACCAATGAGTATTTATAGAAACAAAAGAAAAAAAAAGGTCAGGAGCCAAAACAGTCACTGAATTTATATTCAGTGACCGTTCTGGTCACTGAATTTTTTTTTATTTTTTTTATTATTTTCTTTAAATGTGGACGAGCCAAGAGTAGAGCGGCTCGTGGCTCGTCCACTTATTTTTTTTAAAATTAAGTAAACAAGCCACGAGCCGAGCGACTCGTGGCTCGTTTACCCCCACGAGCCACAAGCTGGCTCGTGGGCTCGTCTACAGTCACACGAGTCACCCCGCTAAGCTCGGGCTCTTTTTTTACGAGCCCGAGCGGCTCGTGGGCGTGAACAGTACTAGCCGAGCGAGCGAGCCGAGCGAGCCGCTCGGCTCGGCTCGCCCACTCGGCTCAATTGCCACATCTACCTACATGACCCCATGTGGGTCCACCACTGAATATAATAGATGATATTGTCATCATTCATTTGATTTACATATATATTATAAATTCATTGAAAGTGAAATAGAAGATAAAAATTAACTTATATGTAGATAGTATTATAAATAAAAAATGAAAGTTAATATACTTTTCATTTAGTTTTTTAATTATTTATTTGGAATTAGTTTGTATTTTTTTAAAAAAAAAAAACTTAGGATTATAGTTGCAATTAATTCTTTATTTTTTTTTCTTCTTTTCTTTTTATCTCAATTAAAGAGTGTGTACATATTGATTTACAAATTGATGATGTGGAAGAGAGAAGAAAAAGAGAAGGAAATAAAATAAAGTTAGTTAATATTATCCACATCATCAATTTGTGGACAATTATATTGTTCTTAAAATTTAAAGGTGGGGGTCAGGCATGGATTTTCAGAGTGGTTGAATATTTTTTGGACCTCAATTTAATTAGTTGGGGGCGGCTTGGGCCTCAACGAGGACAGATGGGCCATGACAACGTTTCAAGCAAATTTGATGTGGTCGCGTCCCACATCGGCTGGAGAAAAATTAATAAACGCCTTTATATCCAGAATATATTGTTGTCAGTATAACTCCGCCACGAGACGAAGTGAATGGGGTTGAATGCCTGCGTTAAGCAGGGTTAATCCCCAGGAAAGTCCCCGGGCCACAATTTGCAGAGATGCAACCCCGGAAATGGGTGGCTTCCGCGATCCTGGGCAATATTGCTGCAATGCAATGGGCTGAGACGTGTGTGGAGCCCCAGTTGCCCAGGCCGGAGTTCTTTGGCCGATTATATGACAGTCATTCACTTGGTCCCAATTCGACTAACTGAACGGGGCTTACGATTTCGTGGTTCTATTTTTTTTTTTTTTTCTCTCTATTCTTTCTTAATTATGACCTGTGGACATACGGCCAATTACATATGCTTAACATCAAACATGATAAAGAGGATGATAGTCAAAGCCAAAATAACAGTTCAATTTATGATCTTCAATGCAAAGTCTCAAAGGGCTATTAAGGAAAGAGCATATTACACACATTTAACACCACAGTAACTTCACTTGACAAAAAAAATTCAATCAAACTGAATGTTTCGATAAAATTATCAGTTTATTTATACAGATATACCCAGCAAATAGGGACTGCGTTTCCAAATGCCAATTGAAATGAATATCACATCACTTGCTGCTCCTGGGAACTTATCTCAGTTTGAAGAAATATGATCGAGAAATTTGTTCATCATTTAGCTGTGCATGTCACTCAGACTTCAGTTTCCCAAGTCAAACGGGACTAGTGGTCTCTTGTTTCCCAAATAGCAAGGGAAATTCATCGTAATGATCAGAGAAACCTCGTTCCTCAGCCATGCTCTTCAGTGATCCATAGACCTGATACATGGACCACCTATCCTTTGGGCGGGAAACCACACAATTACATGCAATTTTTAAGAACCTTACAATTTCCTCATCATGCCCCTTTCCGCATAGGCGCTTATCAATACCATCTTTAATTCGACCGGAATTAGAGAGCATAATTACCCAGTCGACTAAATTACCCTTAAATCCTTCATCGGCAGTACTCACACCAAGAGGTTTCAGCCCAGTAGCTAACTCAAGCAGCACTACTCCCAAACTATAAGAATCTCCTTTAAGCGAAGCAACCATTGTACTTGAGTACTCAGGTGCTACATATCCAAATTCACCTAAATCGCCATGGACAAAGCTACTCTCATTAGATTCAGAAGTAGTCATGAGTCTCGCCAACCCAAAGTCCATTATCCGAGCATCCAAATCCTCATCAAGAAGAATCACATTGGAGCTAATATTCTGGTGCAAGATCGGAGGGTGGCAACCATGGTGAAGCCAAGCAAGCCCCCTCGATGCACCCAATCCAATCCTAAACCTCGTTGGCCAATCCAACAAATCTGCATTCCTGTTCAACATGGAACCCAAAGTCCCATTTGACAAATGCTTGTAAACCAATAGCTTCTCCTCCTCCACTACACAAAACCCCAAAAGTGGAACCAAATTTGGATGCCTTAGCTGCCCTAACCTATTCATCTCCATCCGAAACTGCTTTTCCCCCATCTTACATGTACTAAGCCGCTTAATCGCAAGAGCTGATCCATCTGGTAACACCGCCTTGTAAGTAATCCCCGTCCTAGTGGAGACTATAATGTTCTCGGCACTAAAATTACTTGTGGCCGCCAACAAATCAACCAACTTAAGCTTCACTAGTGGTTTCTGGAACAGCATAACCTGAGTAAGCTTGTGAGCCCTCAATATCTCCGCCCACCCACTCCCCTCATCTCTTCCACCAATTCCATAACCTCTCTTTCTTCTCTTACTAGACTTGGTAAAATACCACCACCACAAACCAAAAGCTAACAACAACGAAGCCGCGGCACCAAAAACCCCAGCTGCAATAATAATAGCCAGATTTTTCTTACTCAATCCACCACATTTTCCCAAAGGGCCTCCACAAAGCCCACTATTCCCACTCAAATCAAGCTCCAACAAATCATTGTTAAACGAGGGCACCCTCCCAGATAAATCGTTATTTGCAGCTGAAAATTTTTTCAACCTTCCTAAATTAGAGAACTCATAGGGTATATTCCCAGACAATATGTTATCATCCAAAAACAAATTATTCAAATACGCACAGTTAACAATATCCGAGGGTATTTGACCGGTCAAATCATTATGGGATAGATCCAAAGTCACCATATAAGGTAACCAATTACAGATTTGAGGTGGTATTGAACCGGAAAGACTGTTACCAGCGAGATCCAGGGTCTGGAGGCTGTGACAATACTGAAAAGAATCTGGGATTTTTCCTGTAAGGTTGAAGTCCCTGAGCTCGAGGCTGAAAAGCCGATTTTCACGGTCGTTCCAGCACGAAACGCCAACAAACTTGCAAATGAATCCCACCGATGAATTTGAAAAGCTCCATGTGCTGAGCTTCCCTTCTGGGTCATTGAATGAACTCTTCAGTTCTTGCAAACACTTTACATCATCTTCCGCGAAGACCCAGTTAGAAAACAGCGCAGAAATCAGCAATAGAAAGGTGAATATGGATCTGCTGTGAAGAGGAGTCATTGTTATGATTCTAAGATGGGTTCGGGTTGAAGGCTTAAGCCTTAAAAGAGAATGGAGATTCATTTTGCGGTTGGGTGGGGGAGGGGAGAACGTGGTTAGGTTTGTTGAGTTTTTGAGGTCACTCAACTATGAGCAAAATTTTATTTTCGTTCCAATTTCATCACTAAAATTTCAATTTTCTTCCCTGAAATTTTCCTAATATTAACTCTTTTTTGAAGTTATATTTTGCTTTGTTGAATGGAGTGTGAGTCGGAGAGCAACCAAGAAAAGAAAATGCACGATCTTAGCTCCATTCATATATCATATTCTGAAATGAAAGGTCCTTTTGAAATGTATTTGAACTTTTAACATGTAATCAATTCCTTTTTATTATTCTAAATTGAATTTTCGATTTAATCATCGATCACAACTTTGTTATAAAATTCAATGATTTTTCCTATATATAAAAATATATTGGATATAAATAGATTTCTTGTGATGTTACTTTGTTTTGTTGGTTGGACACCGATGCAGACTCACATTTTTTACGCAAAAATTTCATGCTATTGCATTTTTTTAGCGTCGCAGATTACTATGTAAACACGACTTCACAACTTGAAGATGTGATCATTGCATGACTAGACAACTAACAAGCTTCATTAACAACTCTTATCGATGACCAAACATAAGGACGGATATGAACACACGTGACGAAGATTGATTATTTTATTTCTTTCCTTTTACTATGAAGAATCTATGAATTCGTTAATAATCAATAATTGGTGTTTTGACGTATGAGGCATGGACGGAATTTTTGTTTTTCTCTTCTTGCTACTCATCTGAATCCTACATTTAATCATTCAATCCATTTATCCGTCCGTCCAGCTCAAATTGTATTGTCGAGGGATTCATTAAAATATAGTCTGGTTCAATATGAAGTGTAAATCGAGCTATGGCATTGCAAAGAACAAAAGTCATTAAAATAGATTCTTGACTCCCGTAACTTTTCATAAAAATCTAATAATTCACTGTGCTCCTCAAAAGACCCCTTTTTTTTTTCTTTTTTTTTTTGTACCTAGGTATCCCAGTTTAGTCAGATTAATTTCCTGGATCACTAGCCACCGGCCCCTCAGTATCTGGCGAAGGTTAACCGCGGGTTATGTCCAAGTTGACTAGGGTTTAAGAACCCCTTATACTCCTGACCCCAAGGGATCCTTCCTCCATGGTTATTATATCACCAAACTGCTCCAATCAATATTGATTATTATCCAACCAGAAATCGAACTCCCCACGTTGAGTTTGCAAGTTCAGTAATGTCCTTCCTTTGCCAACTTGGATGTGCCCCGGGGGGCTAAAGATGTATTGTTTGTTGGAATCCCAATTCGAGGAGAGTGCATTACTAACAACATATTGTCATGTACTTGTCTATCCTCTAAAACCTGACACGATAGATGAGAATAGTGAAACCTGAAGGCAAAGAGTTTCTTTTTAAGCTCAAAAAGAATATCTAAAACCTAGTAACGAGTTTGAAAAAAAAATAAAAATTGAGTGGCTACGTATAAAGGTTGGTGACCAAGGGTTTTTTATTACTTTCTTCAATAATGAAGGAATGAAAAACGACGGGACGGTGGGAAAGGTGGATTGATAATTACGTGGTGTTTGACTACAGATTACATGTGAGTTTAATTTTGAATCGCACCAATTTGGTTTTTGACCAGAATTAGAGGCTCCATGTGGGCTCCACCGAAATGCTGGAGTTTGGTCCACCAAGAATGCACTTATAATTCATTTTCCGTAGTGCTTAAACTGTTAAGCACGACACTTTGACCAACTTTATTAAATTAAATAATTAATATGTTTGAAACTTTAGGAGTTTGCTCCCAATGGTTATCCGTTCGAGTTCCTTTCAAAGCCACTGAGTTGAGTACCGACTGTAAGCTTCAGGGTTTCGTGGAATTAGTCGAGGTACGTGCAAGTTGATCCGAACATCTACGGTTATAAAAAAAAAAAAAAAAAAAAAAATTAATATGTTTGGCACTTATTTTTTATCTCTATATTTAGCTCATGTTGGGTGAGAATTAAAATCAAAGACAATAATTTATTTGATCATATTTTATTAGATACATAACTTTTTAACCTCACATTTTATCAACTTTTATTTTTAATCCCCTACCATATAAGGAATATACTAAATAGAATTTAAAATTAAATTTTAGAATATTTAAAATATTATTTATATTGTCCTTTTCAATATAATGTAATAGAAGCTTTATTAAACAACTTGCCTTGTGATAGTGCTATGGATAAAGTGTGAATTGACACCAGTTCAGACCACCCTCGTGTTAAGTCATATATCAAATTAATTATGTTGGGTTTTGTTCATTTATGACGTGTTCGATATTTTGTTATGCTTTACTTAAGTCGCATGTTGTCAAAAGTGAGGAGTTACATAAAAAATTAAAAAATGTACATAAGACCCTGATCAATCAAACTTCGTACTTCTCCCTTGTTCAAGTCAAGTAGTGTTTTTCTATGAATATTATATACGACAAAATATGCAAATAATAAATAATTTCTTACATACTACCTTCATTTGTAACGACATATTATCTTCATTAATAATCTCTTTCACTAGTTTGTCTCTCTTTTCGTTCACTTCACTTCATCGTATAAAATCACAAGAATTAAAATTTCGAACTCTAATAAATTTAAATACTATATTGACTCGTTAACTAAGTGAGCTAAGAAAGTCCTACAAACTTCAAAATATCACAAGTAAACTTGCTCGGAATATTTTTAATATGCATATACTTACTTTACCCTTTTCCTTTTACTTATATTAGTTGTACTATATTTTTTGACATAATTTCTAAAGGCAACAAACTTATTCAACCCATAGTATATCTAGTCAACTAGGAGTCGAGTAGTCTTATTCATTTCATTACCGAAGTGAATACGCGGGCCTTCTCAACTCCTAGATGAATTATTTCTTGTACCCGAATGTGTTATATTATTAGTATATGATGCGTGTAAATATAGACCTTGTTGGACCCGATCTCAGCTCCCTCGACCTTCTTGGACCCAATCTCAACCCACTCTCATGGATCCAAGGTTGAGCTCGACCTCGACCTTGTTGAACCCCGACCTTAGCCCACTACAGACCCGAATTCGAGGTCATGGGCTTGACCTTAGTCCACTGTTATTGAGCTATTTCCAAATTCATGCTAGCTAAAGGTCGGGCCCCCGTAACTAGGTTGGGTCATTAGCCCTAACTCACATATCCCCCCTGACCTTATTGCACGTTTCCTAGGAATGATAGTCCTCTTTAAATACAAACTCCTAACTTATTACAAATCTAATCATAACTCAAATTGTGCATTTTTAACACAACATACACACCTTAAATAACAAGGATAATGATTGCATGAGTTGAATCCTTTTAGGACTCCACCCCAATATCTATAAATACATAACATAGCTTCATTATTCAGGTACATTTTTCATAGCATTCAGCATAAGTTTCTCTTGAGCACTTGTCTGACTTAAGTATCAGATGGACGGCGAGAACACACCTTGAAGTATTCAAGATCGGATCACGCGGAGTTCTTCTATCCTGTTCGAGTTTGCCCAGGTACGAATTTTGGTAGTATCATTGGTGCTGTCTATGAGAATCGCTACCAAAAGTCATGGTTAACACTCGTTCAAGACACCTTCCAGCAAACTCATCCGCTCTTAACTAGCCCCCTATCGAGGATCCCCTGGTTCCCCATGAGGTATCATCAGGAGAACTACCACAACCACCAACAGTGATCGCTCTGGCAGCGTTTGAGAAACTTTGCCAGCAGGTGGCCACGTTAACTCAGCTGCTACATCAGAGAAGTATACCCCCAGTACCATCCCCGCAGAGTAGCCATATGGTAGATACCCGGGCTCCGACCCCAGCCACGGTGATGTCGAATCCTCGGGTGTACCTCACACACCCCTGAGTTCGGGATCAATTACAATGGACTCTGCTGATCTTGCGAGAATTATTCAGGAGGGAATTACCGTCGTAATGCTTCAGAAGTCCCAGGCAGTAACAAGATTCACCCCTAACATGCCTTTCACCCCTGAAGTTTTGTCATATCCCCTACCGGATCGACTCAAATACCCTCGGGTGAAAGAATATGACGGGACAACCGACCCTATTAACTACCTCAACATATACACGGGCATCATGAACTTAGAGGTCGCACCCGACATCGTAATTTGCAAGGCCTTTCCTCAGATACTCACTAATGCAGCTAGGGATTGGTTCCCCACACTAGAGCCCAACTCTATAGCTTCTTTTTCAAATTTGACCGATAAGTTCTCCATTTTTTTGCAAGCAGCAAGCATATCAGGAAGACAGTCGCATCACTCATACAGATGCGTTAAAGACCCAACGAGACATTTCGCATTTTCATGACAAGGTTTAACAAGGAGAGGCTTTTGATCCCTGACCTACATATCACAGTCGTAGTCTCTACCCTAATGTATGCTATAAGATGTGAGGTATTTAAGATGTCTCTGTCAAAGACCCCTTCCAAGTCAATAACCGACCTACTTACACGGGCTGAGAAATACTTCAACATGGATGAGACCATGTTCCTAAGGAGAGATACCCCGCCATCAAGTAAGCCTGAACTTAAAAGGCCGCATGAGTCTAACATTCATCCAGATCCTTTTCGGAGCAAGCCAGGGCAAGACTTGCCTCCAACCTTATTCACTAGTTTGAACACCACGAGGTCTAATATTTTGATGGGAATCAACGACCTTAAAGAGTTGAAGTAGCCTCCTAGAATGCTGGCTCCTCCCGAAGCTCCTGACAAAGCAAGTACTGTGATTTTCATCAAGATCATGGACATACGACCGAAGGATGCTTCGCCTTGAAGTGGGAAATAGAGGCTTTCATCAAGAGGGATTTCCTGGGTGCTTACGTGAGTCAAGATAAACGTCAACGAAACAACCAGAACAAAGGTAAGGTTTTTGAAGATAGGGAAGATAAGCAACCAACTGCAGGTACTATCAAGTGCAGCTAACGTCCTGTCACATGAGGCTTTCGTCCAGATAGGCATTTCAACTGAGTAGCTCAAGCCGATCAAAACCCCCCTTTAGGGATTCAGAGATAGTGTCATTATTTTAGAAGGCATTGTAGAGTTGCCCCTCACCTTGGGATCAGAAGGGAAGCGGGTAATGCAGATCACAACTTTTCAAGTAGTTCGTACCCCTGTAGCCTATAACGCCATACTTGAAAGGCCGTTGCTGAATGGGATCAAGGCCATTGTCTCAACATATCATGTGGCAGTGAAATTTCCTACAAGTAATGGGATCGTGGTAGTTCGAGGAAGCCAAACGGTGGCTAGGCAATGTTATGTTACCAACGTCCGGAAGATCAAGGCTGACGTCATGCAACTTTCAAAGGTCGAGCCCGACCTTGAGCACCAAAGAAGGCTTGCTCCAGTAAAGGAGATGGATGAGATCAAGCTCGAGCATGGTGGGAAAGTCACCATTGGTCAAGATCTTGATGCTACAACCACAGCCGAAAAATAGTCGGCTACGCCCCTAGGTATCTAGGTTACTTAGCTTTTTTTTTTTTTTTTTTTTTTTTTTTCAATTTGCATCCCGGGACAGAATTTGATTTTTCTCAAATCTTTCATCTCAAGTTCACTTTTATTATGTTAGGATTAAATTCTTTTGATAGTTTTTAGCTTGGGCTTGCATGCCCCTAAGTTGTCTTCCTTTCAAGGCCTATGCACCCATGTACCTTTACGTTATTTTATAAGACATTTAAAAATTCACCTCGAACGCTTCTATTTAGAGTTTACATTAAACTAGCGTAAGGTGCTCCGCGTATGCAGCTAACACATAAAATAAGCATAAAGTTGTGCTCCTTGCTTGCAACTAACACTTTAAACTGGCGTAAGGTCGTGCTCCGCGCATGCAGCTAACACTTTAAACTGGCATAAGGTTGTGCTCCGTGCATGCATCTAGTGATAACCCAAGAATAATTAACCAAGAGGGGGTGAATTGATTTTTGAAACTTTTTCAACACAGTCTCAAAACAATTCAATACACAAGACATAAAACGTTTCATATTATGATCTTAATTTATACGCTCAAACTATTCAATTAAGTTCATACCTATATCGTGAATATAAATGGCAATGTAAAGTAAAGTGCAATAATGTAAAGATAACAAACCAATTTAATGGGGGTTGATACACAATGTGTTCTACGTCCCTGTTACCAAACTCTCCGTCACGAGCAAAGTCAAATGCACTATAATGGTACCTCACATATAAGGAGTACTGATCCTTAAGTGACTTACCACAAAGAGCCCTTATCCTTAGGTGACTTAGAACAAGGAGTACTTATCCTTAGATGACTTATAACAAGGAGCACCTATCCTTAACAACAATAAAATTTTCACAAGACTCTCGAAACCACTAAAGTATACACGATAGTTTTACAATTGAAAGAACTCTCTTAACAAATTATATAATCGAGTCAAGTATTTAAAGAGTTATGATACACTTCAATAGATAGCAAATAATAAAGTTCAAGTGTTTATGATGAAAACTTTGATGAATAATTGATAATGAAATAGTTTGTATTTTTGTATTAAAATTTTCAAACCAATGATCTCTCTTAACAAATAATGTAAGTTAAGTATGAAGAGAGATTTACACTTAAATTAAAGTTTTGGCAAATAAAACTTCTACCAAGGATGAATAATAGATTAGATTGTGAAAAGTTCTTTGCAAAATAGAGTTCTAGACAAATTAGATGAAATAAGTTTGATCGATCAAGAAACTCTTTTAATCAAGTACACTCAATGATTTTCAATAAATAAGCTTTCTAAATATCTTTTGTAAGCTGTTAAGTATTAAATACAAGAAAGATGGATATTTATAGAGCAAATGAGGCCCAACTAGTCACTTTCAGTTGACCAATTTCGGTTGACTGAAAGTGTCAATATAGCTCTTGGGAAATCAAAACGTAGGAATCTCGGTTGAACATTTATGCACTTTCGGTTGATCGAAAGTTGACTTTTCGATTGACTGATAGTTTGACCTCTTTTTTTTTTTGAATTGTTTTTTTTTCCAAAACCTATTTCATATTATGAATGAAAAACGTTTTTATGCAAGTGATTGATTATGAAAATAATTTGAGCTTTATGTACTTGTTAAGAATTGATGAGTTAATACACTTACATTTAAGTTCCGATAAACTATTTCTAAACTTTAATCTTCAAAGTTTTTGTTTTTGTTCTCTTCAAGTCTCATTTGATTGCCTGTTCTTCAGTGGATGACGATTTGAGTCTTTCAATGCTTAAGAAGATATATTCATGAAAAACTCAAGAAATAAAACTTGTTAGAAACATAAGTGTATTGTTATAATCAAAACAAGTGGAGCTATATTGAATCATGGTCAACAATATCTTCCTTTTTTATTATGACAAACAATATGTGATTTGTAGTGATTTGTAGAAATATACAAGATATTCCCCTATCTTTTACACATCAATGAGAACCAAGCTTGTATCATATATAGCATGATGTT
>CAIGRO010151977.1:0-19420 GCA_903798355.1 Fraxinus baroniana | reverse complement strand
GATAATGCTTCCTTGTTTCTAGGCTTTCATGTTAGACTTCCGTATTGGGCTTTGCTTGTTGGGCATTTAATCTTGGGCTGCATTTTTAGTGTGTCAACACCATCACTAAATAAGAGGCTAAAAATACAATCTTAAGCAAAATTACACATTTGAATAATATGAATTCTCAAGATTTGCATCTCAATTTAGGATTTGAAGGTTGAAAAACACAATTGACCAAAAAAATTATAATCATCTAAGAAGAGTTTGAAGATCCGTTATTGAGAAGTGGATGCAAAAAAAGAAAAAGAAAAAGAAAAAGAAAAAAAAAAAACGATTGATTTGATTCTTTTTTTTTTTTCTTTATTGTAATGAACTTGGTGATATTTTTAATTATTTTGTTATTTAATTCCAATTATATGACTGTTGTTAAGATAACAATGTAGCTTAGGTTTTATGATTATTTAATCCAAATAATTTCATGCAATTTTGATTGTGTACTTGTTAATTGCTTATTGTATGTATAGTTGACATTCATCTGGTTGATCAATAATTGTTAGATTTAAAGACAATATTGATACATATATATGTTAGGCTTCATTTTATTCGAGATGTAGTGTCTCAAGATTTGTTAAAACTTGAGAAGGTACATTCAGATTATAACCCTGCAAATATGGGGCACTAAGGTGCTTCGACTGCTTCTCTTTGTGCTCTGTTTGCTGCTCATGTTCAATCCCTTTGTGAGACCCATTATCTCACTCCTTCTTTGACACATTGGCCGGCGACTTCACCCTTGTTATGCTCGATTTTCTTTGTGCGCAGCTATTTCTTGATTCGTGGGTGGTTTCCTTCGTGGTTTTAAGTGGGATTTTTGGTTCTTCTTGGGGAGCTGCTTTGTGTGTTATTGGGTCATTTATCCGAGCTCTTCCAATTCATTTTGGTACCAATCTTTGTGATATTGAAAGGGGGAAGTGTTTAAATTCTAATTCATTAATAGAATTTTGATTTAATTGTTATTAATCGATTTGGAACTCACTTAATGTTTGTTTGAACAATTGAAAGTTAAATTTAATTCCACACCGATCTTGACAGATGTGAGTATATATACAAAGAAAGTATTTTATGATGTTGATTCAATGCTAGTAGTTGATGTTGGTGAAGAAGTAGCATGCATACCGGGGAAAGCAATTAATGCTTGATATGTACACTTCTTCTTCCTTACTTAAAAATCTTCTTCAAAATTATATTAGTGTTTGAAATTAAGAAAAGTTAAGGGGGAGATTGTTAGGAAATTATGTGTGGCAACATATTTTTATTTAACTCTTGTTAATTATTGATCTTTTTGTGGATTTTAGAGTCGAGCTTCCATGTACTATATGTGTTTGAAGAAATTGTGCTTGAATATGTAAAGTGTTTGGAGAATATGTCCAAGTCTGTGAATTCATGAGCAAGTTTGAACATACTAATGAACTCCAATTTTAGTGAGTTCACGTGCATGTTCGAGTGTACAAGTGAACTAACCTTAATAGACTTAAAACTTGCGGTTTTCGAGTTTCACATATTTGCCCTAGTTTTTTTGGTAACTAAACTGTCATGTTGCATTTAAGACACAAACCTATAAAGAATCCAAATTTGTTAGACTTTTGTTATTAGTTCTTCAATTAATTCAAATATTATCTTAGGATTCTTTTTCTTTAACTACAAGACAAGGCTCTTAAAAGAAAATTCTTTTGAGGCCTTCTGAACAAAAAAACGCAAGTCACACGTTTTTCTTAAATAAGAGAAAAACAGACATGGCTGAAGAAAAGTTGCACTTTGTTTTCTTTAATGCTGCTTGAAGATCATAGTCATTATGCAATAAAGGAATCCACTTCCACAGTTCCACTAGTAGAATTGGCGAGAAAATAAGGACTTGGTTCTTATTCCGATTTGTGGAAGAATTCGAGTACTTTAGCAGGAGTGACAAATAATAAAAATCTCAGCATCTAATTCCATTACTCTACAAGTTTCTGTGGACGACCAATAGTACCAGCTTGGCTATGAAATTTCTGTTGGGAAAATTATGCAATATAAAGAATTTATCGTGCACTAATTTATATTCAAAAAATAATCTTTTTTAGTAAGTGAAAAATTGAACAGAATTTCGACTTACTTAATGAATGAATAAAGCAGAAATTAAAATGACTGAGGCAAGAGTTCGATCTTTTTTCCTTGAGATGATAATGTCCTCTGACAGCCTTCCAACATTCGTCTACAATGACCTCGATTTGTAATAACAACACTCTAATTTACAAGACCTGACGAATTTATTAATGTTTTGGTCTCTCTAAATCGAAAGACGATTAAGAATGCAAGAAAATAATATTCGGGCCTGAAATACAAAATTCGAAATAGTGCAAAAATGAATGAATATTATTTTTGTTGAGAGAATTGAATTGATTTTGGAATGAAAGAAATTCAAATATATGGGGTTAATTTATAAAAAAGTTGAAAGGTTGTGTTTTTTAGCCACGTGTTTGGACAAATAGAAATTGTTTAGACAGACAAACAAGTTTTAATAGAAAATCACCAATTTCTATAAGAAGTCGCATACAAAATTTCGGGAAAAATAAATAATATATTAAGCCCCTGATTGGTGAGGATAGAAATTAAATTTTTAATATATTTTGATAAAAATATATGGTTGAAAAGTTTTGAATCATATGAAATATGTGATTAAAATTAATTATTGACTTTAATTTAGATTAAAATCTAATATTTTAATTTTTACCGGGCTATATATAATATTTAATTTAATATTAAAATATTATAATTAAAATATTAATTTACCAAAAAATATATACTAACTTGGGCCAAGTCCAAGCCCAACCCTATGCCGAGCTGGAAGGACAACGATGGCGCTTGAGCGTTAGCTTTCGTCCAACCTACTAGCATGCAGTTCTCTTTCCTTCAAAGATTATTACTATTCCTTGGGGTCCAAACTCATGTCAAACTTGAGCTATATAAAGTAATTTTTGTTCTTCTGTTTATGATATGTGATTGACACTTTTCTAATTTCTTACCAATTTTTATGTCCTATTATTATTATTATTATTATTAACTTCAAGTGTCTTAATTTTTCATTAATTCGAATTTGGTTTTGAAAAATAAATATATTATGTTGATCTACTCATAGAATATAACAGATTGGCCAAAGAAATCTTTCATACGACTATCGGGATTCACTCAAATAATTGGTCAAAACTTGATTTAAAACTAATTTTCTAACATTTCTCGGTAGAAATTGCACAAGTCGTGAATAAACCAACACGACACTGTATGCTCCCTCTAAAAGGGCTCCTCAAACTCAATGCGGATGCAACAGGAAGAGGGTAGGGATGCATTATTGGTATGGGAACGAACAACAATTGCTGCCTTAGAGAAAGCCTACGATTTGTGAAGTAACTCTCTCTAAAGATTTGTTGTGCGGAATGTGATGCTTCGAGAGTGATACGAGGGATTAAAAATTGAGATTTCTATTAAGGACCCATTTGTCATGACTATTGAAAAGTCAAAAAGAACTTTTCAGACTTAACTCTACTTTTAAATCCGTTTGGCTAATCTTATAAATGTGATACTTTTAAATAAAGTTGGTTTAATGCAATTTTTTTTACACACTTTTTTTTTTAAAAAAAAATTAGCTTCCAACAAAAATTAAAATTACTTTCTCAAATAAAAAAGCAAAAATTATGCCCAACGTCCCTTCATCACTTTATGCATCAAGGTAGGCGTGGTTCTCTCTTCATCCCGTATTCTAGGAATGAAGGAATCCACAATCTAGCGCTGGAAGCTACGTTTTTATCAAGAGACGTAAATGGCTTGATTCATACAATTGTTAATTTTAGCCTTTTGTGCACAATAATCTACTATAATTTGCCACTGTTTTGGGCTCCATTAATTCCAAAATTCTTTTTTTTTTCTCCTCTTTTCAATCACACATTTTTCAATAAAATAATATTACATGTAAACTCAAAATTTTTTCTTCATTTTTAATGACACATCTTCCAAAAAATATTATTACAAAATACATTTTCTCCGAAACTCATTATAATACAGCCCAAACATGGGGCAAAAAGTCTAATAAAAATAAACAAACAAACGCGTGCATAAAAATAAAATAACTCAAAAGATTATGTAATTTTGAAATTTGCAACATTAAGCCCCTGTTTGATCGATCAAATTTAAATTTTAATCTAAGTCAAAGTCAACAATTAATTTTAACCACATATTTTATGGATCCTACAAATTTTCAACAACACATTTAATATTTTTTTTTTTTATCAAAATATACTAAAAATCTAATTTTCATCCCCCCACCAAATAGGCGAAATATTGGACAGAAGCTAATGAAACACCATCAAAATGATACCTTTTCACTCTCAAGTGTAAAGGGATTTGCACATAATTAATAGGCAATCAAGGGGGTTAAACAAACCTACTCCTAGTGAATAAAGGCGTTTCAAATGTCTAACCAATAGCATGTTTGATACATAATATTAAACAAATAGGACGATCGTTAGTTCCAATACCGTCTAATCAAACTTACCAAACATGCTCCAATAGTTTTGAGGCAGGAGAAGTGGTTTTCACCAATTCAGCACTTAAAAAGGCTTTATGAATAATGTATGTCAGGATTTTCACATCTATCTTGGTTTTTACTCAGACTTGTGCTTAGAATATCTCCTTGCATTCGACTTTCCAACACCACTTTTGCACCGACCAACAAACTTGAGAAACTCGTCGATTATAATGACTGGCAATGAAACCATCAGTACCAATCCCCACTCGTTCAGGCTTAGGGGTACAATTCCGAATATTTGAGCAAGGAAAGGCACATATAGGATCAAGAAATGCAAGCCAAATGAGACTGACATAGCCAAGAGGAGCCATGGGTTGACCCAAGGAGGCATCGATATGAGGCTTCCATCCTCGGAGAGGGCATTTAGGGAATTAAACATCTCGATGGAAACCAATACAGAAAGTGAGAGAGTCATGGCCTTGATTTTACCGGTTTGGAAGTAGTCACATGGATTTGCATCAAATGCAAATACTTGTGCTCCAGCTGTGAAAGGTGAAACGGAGAAGTTTGTCCAGGTGTGACATTGCCCCCAGTTGGCAAGCTGGGAATAAGTGACAAGACTATGACCATCTCCACTGAGGTCAATGCCAAAGAAAGAGGCACGAGTGTACCAAATAATGAATATTCCCACAGTTGCTATACCAACATAAGATCCAATCACCTGCATGAACGTTTAAAACATTTCAGATTAAATACATATCAAAGCATATTTGGATAAGCTTAAAGGTAACTTAAAACATATTTTTAAGTAAATTTTTGTTTCTTAATATATTTAGACGTGGCCTTTTCTTATAATAAGTAAAAAATGACAGCATTAAGTAATTTATTTATTTCAAACTTTGACCAACTAAAATAATTATTTATGTCAAAATTTACTTTTTACGTGTAAGTAAACTTAAAAGGAATATCTTTAAGTTCAGCTAAACATGCATAGGAGTTTCGATTCGAAGGAGAGGTGAAAAGATTCAAACATACCAGATACCGGAAGAGAATCCATGCACTGATCAATGAGTCATCACTTCTTCGTGGCGGTTTCTTCATTATATCCTTGTCTGGTGGATTGAATCCCAGAGCTGTAGCTGGCGGTCCATCGGTAACCAGGTTAACCCACAGAAGTTGAACTGGGATCAGACCCTCTGGGATACCTAAAGCAGCCGTAAGGAATATTGAGGCAACCTCACCGATGTTTGAGGAAATCATGTATCTGCAAAAAAAGAAAGAACTTTTAAGTCTCATTTATAAATGTAACTTCTTGCATAATCCCAAACACAAGCATAACATGCTGAAAACTATGAAAACATTCTTCCTCGACCGGACAAATTACTGGCAGTTAACTGCAATTTAATACTAATAAGGCATCTTTCAGTTGCAGGTTTGAAATATCAGAAAACACAGTGGAGATGCACGCATGTAGACCTGTATTTGTTCACATTCTCTTGTACAAACCAAGGAGTACTTACAGCCCTTAAATCTGAGGACTTTTAAGGAAGAAAACATCTAGATAAGTGTGTACTGGTCATACCAACAAGACCGGGACACAGGTGACTACGAGGGGGAAGGTTAATAATAATGTGTACTTAACTTTTCAGCTTTCATTAAGCTATTTAAATCTGTATGTATACATATGCTTCCAATCAATTGTGCAATCAAGCTGAGATCCTTGATTGTGCACTCACATGCCTCATAAAATTAGGTGCCATAATTACTAAAGGCTATACCAAACCTATGGTCCGGGCAAAGCCATTATGCCATAACATAACATAGCAACTCATGCATAAGACATCTATGATGGCTCAGGTCTAAAAACCACACAAGCCCAGCATATGACAAGTCACTAACAATGATTTAAACTCCCTTGTGATTTTTCGTATATTGGGGTTGGTATGTTAAACCTGTTCAAATCAATTATTAGCTTTATTTTTTTCTAGGCATAGATCTAACTATTGTCCATAGTCTCGATAATCTCACATTCAGATTACTCATGCATCTAGTGAGAAAGGGCTGATAAGCGAACCTGCACATACTAGCACCCAGTCTTGTAATTTGGTGAAGAAATAAATTGAAGGTAAGAGTAAATTATAACCTGATGAAAGCCTTCATGTTATTGTAAATGGATCTGCCTTCACCAACAGCAGCAACTATTGTACTGAAATTATCATCTGCTAGAACCATGTCAGAAGCCTCCTTCGCAACCTGGAAGGTTGAAATGTAATCAAGATAAATTATCTCTCAGGTCACCATAGTCAGTGAACGAACAAATCCAGGTTCAATTGAAATAAGTACACAAGCAACATAGTTGGTGAATGAACATATTCATGCAGTTCAATTGAAATAAGAAGTGCACATGCAACACTGGTTCACCATATCCCTTTCAACTCACATTAAGATAAACGTTCCAAGATAGCCCTTCACCCACTCTTAATGCATAATCTGGTTAATTGGGGATTCTAATTCGTATTGCACTTACCTCAGTTCCAGCAATACCCATTGCGATCCCAATATCAGCCAATTTCAAGGCAGGCGCGTCGTTCACTCCATCCCCCGTCATTGCTACTACTTCCCCTGATTCCTTAAGCAACCTCACTATCTCTTGTTTATGCCTTGGTTCAGCCCGAGAAAAAAGAAGCCCTCCACCTTGTTTTAGATGTGTTGCTTTCACATGGCCGGGAAGCTCCATAAATTCCTTTCCTGTCAAGCTTCTTGAACTGATGTCCTCATGGAGCCCAAAAACACCTATTTCATGACAAATAGCTTCAGCTGTATTTTTGTTGTCTCCTGTAATTACCATAACACGAATGCCAGCTGTTCTGCAATCCTCGATTGCTTGAGGGACCTCTTTGCGAGGAGGATCCTTTTGAAAAATAACATAAAAAACAAGCAATTTAGTTATTATCTTGCTAACAACAAGAAATTGTATATAATAGTAGGGACTCCAAAGAAAAGATGTACTTAAAGAACCAAGCTTAAAAACTTACTCTCAAACCAGCCAAGCCAGCAAAAATTAGATTGCTCTCAATTGAAGAATAACTTGCAGGATAGAGTAAGAGCTGATGAGCTGGATGGTCTTCATCGCCATTATATGTAGCGAATTCCGTGAGATCCTCCTTGTATGCAAATCCCAAAACTCTTAATGAACTAGTTGACATTTCATAGAGGCTTTTCAAAATAGTTTCCCTCGACTCTTGATCTAACTCTACAATAGAGCCGTCGAGCAATTGCACGAAAGAGCTTCTTTCCAATAAATTCTCTACTGCACCCTGCCAAAATGTAGTATATAATTTGTAGAAATTTTAAGAAGTTAAAAACATTAAGCCCCTGTTTAGGCTCCATTTTAATGTGATTTTTGGAAAAAATGTATTTTGAAATAGTGATTTGTTGGAGAAAGTGTGGTTAAAAGATAAGGAAAAGTTTTGGTTATTACGTGTGATATTATTTTATGGAAGAATGTATGGTTAAAAATGAGTTTAGGAAAAATGTATTTTGGAAATGATGGAGCCCAAACAAGGGCTAAAAAGACTTTGAATATACAGCAAATTCCGAATACAAACATAAGTAATACAGATAACTGGGGTTTAAACTAGTGCAGCATTAGATAATAGAAATAGTTTAATCCCTTGGTCAGTGTAATGAAGAAGTCTAATTGAAGCATCTCAGAACATCACTCAGTGAAAGCCATGACTCGGTAATCTTTTTTCTTCACAGAACTAATTACAGAAAGTCAGGTGAATGTATAAAAGAAGAATACAGGAAACACAGATTTCACCTTCACAAGCAGGGACTTTTTCCCTGAGCTGGTATGTGCAATGACTCCCATGGATTTTCTATCTCGATCGAACTCAAGGGTGGCAATCCTCTGTTCAATTCTATTCCACATGTGGGAGCAATCTTGAAGGCATCCAAATAATACGAGCACACATCAGCATATTAACTCGTATGATTTATATAAAAAAATTCAATAGGGTACACAAACTTACTCAATACACCATCATAACCTGAGGAGGCACCTGAAGGTAATCCACTAGGAAGGCCCATTTTCTCAACCAGAACCTGTGCATTAAACAATCATGTCAAGAATCTTTTTTTCATTCAAATATTATTTACTCACTCCTAGCAGCAAAAAGCATGCAAGAAATGTTTATATGGGCACCAAGCTTC
The DNA here is from genome assembly GCA_903798355.1 of Fraxinus baroniana. Lineage (NCBI taxonomy): Eukaryota > Viridiplantae > Streptophyta > Magnoliopsida > Lamiales > Oleaceae > Fraxinus > Fraxinus baroniana. Next base: position 10,668 of record CAIGRO010151977.1, on the reverse strand, counting down.
CACCATCTGTCAGCAAATTATTTAAGAGGCACAAAAACAAGTGAACGCAAAGGAAATGACCGTGCAAAAAGCACTAAATACTGTCCAGAACCAGCAACAAGACTAACCATGTCATCCTAAATCCTTAAGGCCAGGAGTCGAATTTCATTCATCAGACAAGCAATTTTCCAATTTGAGAAACATGCAAGAAGCCTTATTATCATGTTTATTTCCTTACATGAACATATAAAGGAATGGAAATCAAAATAGTGAAGTTTATTTGTATAAAAGCTCACTAAATCATGTGCAGACTGCAGAAAAAACACTTTCATACTCTGTACCTTTAATGCCGCCTCAGTGGGCATTCCATTGGCAACATGATGATGCTCAGATTTTTCCACATCCGAATCATTGCACACGGCAGCAATCTTAGCAATCATTTGAAGATTAAGATCTAGATCACCCACTGGCCAGTTTTGAATGTTACCATCTAAAGGATCAAAAGTGGTCCCTTCCACATTGAATAATCTAAGTGTATTTGCCTTGGAACCCATGGCAACTAGCTTAGCCACAGCCATCTGGTTGGTAGTCAAAGTACCAGTCTTATCTGAACAAATCACAGTCGTGCAACCAAGAGTTTCAACACTTGGCAACTTTCGAACAAGTGCATTCTTAGCAGCCATCTTCCGGGTTCCAAGGGCCAAGCAAGTTGTAATAACTGCAGGTAGACCTTCAGGAATAGCAGCAACTGCCAATGCTACGGCAATCTCAAAGTAATAAGTGCACTTCTCAAATGAGAACTTAAAATTCCTCGGCCAGCCATCAACGAACTCCCAAGAAAGGAAATATTTCACATTAATCAGCCAAACCAAAGCACATATTACTCCGATTATAGCAGTTAAAGCCTCTCCAAACTCATTTAATTTCTTCTTCAACGGCGTATCTTCCTCACTCAGCGACGCCTCGTGAATCTGAGAATGCACCTTCCCAATTTCAGTATTCATCCCTGTCTGCGTCACCAGACAAATGCAATTGCCATTCACTATTGTTGTCCCAGCAAACACCATACACTTCTTCCCCTGAATATCAACATCCTCTGAGACAGCCTTAGTGGTCTTACTTACTGCTTCGCTCTCTCCAGTCAAGGACCCCTGTTCAACTCGAAGGGTCGAGCTGATTAAACTCAAAACCCTCATATCTGCTGGAACCTTATCTCCAACCCTCAACTCCACGATGTCCCCTGGAACGAGCTCCTTTGCTGGCAAATTTGAAATCTTTCTCCCCTCGCGAAGAACATTTGCATGCTCTGATTGAATTTCCTTCAATGCCTCTAGTGCTTTCTCCGCGTTGTTTTCTTGCCAAACCCCAACAATGGCATTCACAATTAATATCAAGAATATCACTAGAGGTTCCACGAACGCTGTTATCTCCATCTCCCCACCTTCCTCTCCATCATACCATGCCAACACGAAGGATATCACAGCAGCCACAAGTAAAATTCTGACTAACGTATCATTGAACTGATCCAGAACTAATCTAAAAATTGATGTCCCCTCGTGTTTTTCCAACTCATTAAACCCATAGATCAATCTCCTTTTCTCAACATCAGCGCTGGACAACCCGTACTCTCGACTTACTTGATACTTTTCTTCACACTCCCCCACATCTTTCGACCATGGAACATAATTTTCTCCTTCAGACTCCGATTTAGCACCCAAATTATCACTCTTACCATAGTTTTGCTCTCCTTTTCCCATCAATTAATCAAAGAATAATTCACTAAATAAACAGTTATCCGGTCAGGCGACTCAATAAAATCTCACAACAAAATTCACCTGGAATTCAAAAAATTGAACACATTATTATCACCATCATTAAAAAAATCAACAACACAGACAGAAGTCAAGATTTATTCATCAAAAAAATAAAATAAATCAACACAGACCCAGAAGTCAAGATATTCATCAACTAAAAGATCTAATACTATCAATGAAGCAGGCATTAAAAATACACAAAAAAAAGGCAATATCATATAACACCCCCATAAGTCAAATAACTACATAGATTCACACTCACGTGTCTATATAGATTCAAGGAATATAAATCACCAAGATTTTGGAGCGGAGGTTAAGAGAAACTTACAAAACTATTTGCTAATTTTAGAGAGAGAGAAAAGGAACAGCAATGAGATCTGTGCAATCGCTTCGTTTGATTCTGCGCAGCTTCTTCCCCCATCTGTTTCGTGTAATATTCAAATCATTTTATCACTATCACCACTCCTAGTCAACCGTAAATGACACAATTACCCTCGAATGTAATTTACCATGGGCAAAATCCAAACCAAACCAACCCAACAAACCGCCCAACCCGACCAATTTGGATTGGCTTTTTGTCGATTTTAAGTGAGTTTCTGTTATTGGGTTGTTTATCCGGGTCGGGTGATGGGTTAACGGTATAACCCACCTGACCCAACCCGTCTACATAAAAAAATAAATAAAAAAAAAAGAGGGGAAAAACGACATAAAATGAAAAAGCCCTAAACTCTTCACTCTTCTCTTCCTCACTCTCAGCCGCAACAGGAAGCCCTAATCTCTCTATACCGTCGTTTTCTCTCAATCTCCTCTCAAATAGCCGACGACGATCTTCGTTTTTCAGTTTATGGTCGTCGAGCATCCAAACTCCAGTGCTAAATTCAATGTATCTCCTTATTTGGAACTAGTAATCAAAACCACTTTAGGCAGCTCTTTAATCCTTCTATCGATAATTTACAATGGATGGCAATGCCTACGTATCAAAGATCAAGCTTCTAATTCAATAGATGAAAATGCATGTATAATTCACAATAGATGGCAGCTATTTAATTTAAGTAAATCAAGTTTTTTTGCTTCTATTATGCAGACAGGTTAAGCTTCCAACATTTTGATCTGTTTACTTGTACATTTTAGAATCAACAGTTGTTGATTTTTGTTGGGATTTGTTTGGAGATGGTTGTAGCCTGTATTGAATAGGGAAATGCTACACTTACACACTTGGTACACAACTCTCTCACATGTGTGAGGGTTCCACAATGGGGGTCACATTGTGGGCCCCACACACATGTGAGAGAGTTGTGTACCAAGTGTGTACAAGTAGCAAATTTGTATTGAATACGAGGTGTTTGAGCTACAGAATAATGTCTTTTGAAATAGTAGATTGATAGATAATATGTGGTTAAAAAAGAAGGAAATGCTATTGATATGATAAAGGATATTATTTTATTGAAAAATGTAAGATTGAAAATGAGGGGCTTAATCTTATTTGGACAACGTGCTTTTATTTGAATATATAGTAATGGTAATAAATTTCACTTTGCCCACCTTGACCCAACCCACTCCTAATTATAGGTAGTTATGTGTTTGTTTGATCTGATTATTTTCGAAATACATTTTTCTCTTTCTTTTTAGTCGAATACTTTTAAATAAAATAATTTTACACGTAAATTCAATTTTTTTCCTTATTTTTTTAACTATGTTCTCCATCAATTACTTTTTAAAAATACATTATTTGTCAAATAATGGAACTCAAACAGTGATGGCAAAAAAATTCGAGCCGCCTCGCTCCAAATGGAGCGAAAAAAATCCATCCGATGGGTTGGTGGGGCAGAAAGGGGTGCCCTGCCCCGTGAAGAATAAAAAGATTAAAAATTACCAAAAATTTTTTGTTAAAGAAAAAAAATTAAACGGGGAACAGGGCAAGCCCGTGCCCCGAACCTTCCCCGCCCCGTCTAATGTGGGGCATGGGTGTCCCGCCCCCGTTGCCATCTCTAAACTCAAACGAGGCAATACATATTTGTAATATATTAAATATCACGACAAGTGAGAATTATTTTTTTAACGATTTAAATTATACTATAATTCAATTATTTCAGTATTATCTCACTTTTCGTTTTCAAATATGTAATAAATACTACAAAACTCTTGTCATGTATGAATTTCATGTTATTAATTCTCAATTAATTAACATTCATATTAATCTAAGCTTGTGAATTTTGACTTGATAAATCTTGATCTATATGAATTTAAAGTTATAATATATGAATTTATTTTTATTCATGTATCTGAGAATTTTAATAGGTATAAAAATCTATATATTAATAATTAATTTTTATGTACTAAATATAGTATAAAAATGTTACTCTTTATAGTATTTCATCATCACACGAAAAATTTAATCATTGAAGTTATGTTTTGAGAATACAATTTTCTTCTTTTAAATTTTTATCCTAAATTTTATTTTCTTTAATTCATTTGAGACTCATCAAATTCCACCAACAAATTGGTATAAAATATTTCAAAATAACGTGTAATGCACGTTTAACTCTGGCTAGTATTTTTATGGGTAGTCCTTTGATGTAAAGTGGATGGCTTATATTTCATCACACTTCTATACTTATTAAGATTTAGATTTTAATTTAAATCAAAAATCAACAATTTATTTCAACCACATATTTTTTAGGTCTCATAACTTTTCATTATACATCTCATCAATTTTTATCAAATTCTACTAAAAATCAGATTTTAATCATTATCAAACAGGGGCTAAAATCTGAGTAAGGAAAACATAATTCTCAACCAAATTAATTATTATTATTTTTGTGATTTTCAATTTAAATTTTCACTCAAACTTCAAATTTATTTTATGGCTTAATCACAAAAAACGTTCATACATTTGGCATGTAGTGTGCAAAATGTCTATATGTTTCAATTTTTTACATTTTCACCCATATTTTAACGTTTCATTACGAAAAACGTCATTTTCACCTATTTTAACGTAAAATGATAAATATACCATTCTATATAAATAAAATAAAAAATAAAAATAAAAAATAAATTGTAATCTTACCCCTAAACATTTTAAAACCATTCTTTTCTTCTTCACTCAAATTTGGAACTCTAGCCCCTTTTTTTTCTCAGCTTCTTCCATTAGCAATCTTCTAAATAACTTATATTCTGCATCTTTCAAGAACTTGAGTTTTGGAGGAGGTGAAGATCTTAATGTATTAACTTCAGCATCCAATAATGATTCAAAAAGAGGATTAAATCCATGGTTATAACAAGAATCAAAAGCCTTAACAGATGGTGAAGAAATATGGGTTAAATATGGTGTGCCAGTTCCATCTACGCCAATAAAAAGATCACTCAAACTTCTTGTTCTTGATCTTTTTCTGCTATTTCTATCACCATTTGATTTCCCATCATCAGACTCCAAATCCTCCTTGCTTTCTTCCTTGATTGTGAAGAGAAATCTTGGGGGGGCCCAAAGATTGTGCAACATCATCAGTTCAGTTTCAACACCATCTTCATCGTAGCCTTTCAATAGCAAATCTTTGCTTGACCCTAATTCTAGGTCAATTTCTTCATGCCCATCAATGGATTCTGTTGGATTTTTCACTGTATTTGTTTGTTCTTGGCTACTGTTTACAGAATAAGGCTTCTTCCAGCAAAACATGTAAGAAAAAATTTCAGTTTCTCCACCGCTACTAGTTATTCTCTTCTTCCACCATAGCAAATAATATAGCTCTGCCACAAGACCAATTAGAATAAAACAAAATACAAGACTCAGCTCAAGTCCTAACCTACTAAAAGATCCCATTTTTACCTAAAAACCAGTTCTAGATTCTAAAATTTGTGGAATCCCTCAAAATACATTATGCTAAAAACCCTGATAAACTAAAAAGTTTCTTGAATCCCTTTGATTTGTCATAGTTTGGCTTGAAAAGTAAAGACCCAAGAAGACCTTGAAGTTCATGCTTCTTTAAAAGTACACTGCCTAAGATACACGCACGCTATGGAGGATCTAGGGTGGAGATTGGAATGGAGAAAAAAACCTTACCTTGTAATTAAGCTCAAAATCTAAAGAAAATAAATTGCTTAAAAGAAATAGAAGTATATGACTCATTTGCATTTTTTAAAAAGTTTAGAAATAAGATTGCAATTTATTTTTTTTGTTCTTTTCTTTTCCTTTTTGTTTTATTTATATAAGAGGGTATATTGGTCATTTTACATTAAAAATATGTGAAAATAATGTTTCCCGCAATGAAATATTGAAATAAGGGTGAAAATGCAAAAAATTGAACGTAGGGACGTTTTGCACACTACATACCAAACATATGAATGTTTTGTGCTATTAAGCCTTTATTTTATTTATTTTATTTTTGTGATTTTCAATTTAATTGTATTTTAAAAATATATATAATTAATTAATTAAAAGATAAATTAAATAGGATATCCCACTCCATGGTAAAAGAGGTTATTTCAAAGAATTTTAATCTAGGACATTAAATTAAGCTCCTGTTTGATCCACACTATGTGCGTGTCTGCTAGCGATTAATTTCTTCCTAAAATTGCTTTTTATACCGTTGAAGTCAAGCAACGGTCGCATAAATGGGATTGCGGCTGAAGCTTTGTGAGTAACGGTAACAATAAAACGGTCCAATAATCTATTCGTTAAGGCTGAAAATCCCAACCAGACAGAGCCTATGTTTTTCATTCTCATTCTTCTATTCATTTTCAACCACACATTCTTCAATAAAATAATAATTTCCATCACATCAATAACTTTTCCTTCTTTTTCAACCACATATTCTCCATCACATCAACCAAAAAAATACATTCTTTTGAAAATAATGTGCACCAAACGGGGGCTTAGTTTTTTGGATCAATCACTATAGTTGCTAAAAATTGGATATTATTTTTTACATCTTCTATCTATTAAGCCCCTGTTTGATCCACATTATTTTTTTCATTCTCATTCTTCTACTCATTTTCAACCACACATTCTTCAATAAAATAATAATTTCCATCACATCAATAACTTTTCCTTCTTTTTCAACTACATATTCTCCATCACATCAACCAAAAAAATGCATTCTTTTGGAAATAATGTGGACCAAACGGGGGCTAAGTGATTGTTTGATTGAGATTTTTAGAATGGAGTTTTTTGAAAGTGATTTTTTTAAAAAAAATAGTTAAAAATTTTTGAAAAAAATTTGGGTTTAGTACAAATTATTTGAATGAAAAAAAAATATGTGGTTGAAAATGAGTTTTGAGAAAAGTATGATGCATTTGATTTGTTGTTCCAAACAGCTTTTAGTTTTCAATTTTGTAAAACACTCAAAAATTGTTTGTTTTGATATTTTTGAAAATTGAATTCCAAAAATAAGGTTAAACTTATGACATAAGACTCAAAAAGTATTATTCACATTTTGAGTATTTTCAATACAAATTTGAAAACATTCAGAACGCGAAAAACAAGCGTTTAGATAAAATGTTATTTAAATAATACTCTAAAAAATAAAAATTCTAAAAACGAAACAATAAAATATAAAATTAAAAAAAAAACTAAATTAAAAAAAATTTCTAAAAATTAAATTATAAAATAAAAGATTTGAAAAAATAGAATCTAAATTCTAGAAAATCAAATTCTAAAACATAAAAAATAAAAGTTCTGAAAAGGTGAAATTATATATATATATAAAAAAGTCTTAAAAAGAAAATAATTCAAGCTCTTAATGATTATTTGTATAAAAATTAAATATATTTATATTAAAACACATAAAAATATTTTTAAAATACATTAATAATTTTTATTTTTATTTCCTATATTTTGTCTGCTCAATTTATTATTTTTTTTTTTTTTTACTTTTGTAGCAAGAAAAATATTGTACGATTTATGAATTTAAGTCTATAAATCATTTAATAATATATTAACATAAATTTGTTCTATTTTATTGGCATAATTTTTCAATAAAATGACATAATTGTTTTTGTCAAAATTTCAAATAAAATGTGTTTTCTAGGTTCTATTTTGAGAAACAAGGGCAAAGTGAAATGACGAGTTTTTTTTTAACACATTTAAATAAATAAAAAATTACCAAATAAAAGTACTTTTATTAAGCCTTTATTTGATAGAAACTTTTAAAATAGATTGTATAGAAAGTGATTTTTTGAAAAATAGTTAAAAAGTTCGAAAAAGTTTTGGGTTTAGTATAAAATTATTCGAATGACAAAATATGTGATTGAAAATGAGTTTTGAGAAAATTAGAATGCATTTGATTTGATTTTTTTTATTTTTTATTTTTTATTTTTTTTGTTTCAAGCAGCTTTTAGTTTTCAATTTTGCAAAACATTCAAAACTTGTTTGTTCAAGTATTTTCAAAAATAAACTTTTGAAAATAGGGTTAAACTAATGACATAAGACTCAAAACACATTATTCACGTTTTGAGTATTTTCAGTACAAATTTGAAAACATTCAAAACACAAAAAAACAACAAGCATTTAGATAAAAGTTTATTTAAATAAAACTCTAAAAATTAAAAATCTAAAAAACGAAACTATAAAATATAAAATTTTAAAAAATAAAAAATAAAAGTAATCTTAAAAAAAAAATCAAGTTCTTAATGATTATTTATATAAAAAGCAAATATATTTATATTAACACGGATAAAAATATTTTTAAAATACATCAATAATTTTTATTTTTATTTCATATATTTTGTCTGCTCATATTTGTTTTTATTTTAATTTTGTAGCAAGAAAAAATATTATACGATTTATAACTTTAATTCTCTAAATTATTTAATAATATATTAACATAAATTTGTGATATTTTACTGAATAATAAAAATTCACTCAATAATACGGCATAATAGTTTTTTAAAAATTTCAAATAAAACTTGTTTTCTAGTTTCCATTTTGTGACACGCTTTTTAAATGACGAACCAAACGTGCTTTTAAGTTTTAGGAATGCTTGAAAGGACGAGTTTTTTTTTTAACACATTTAAATAAATAAAAATATTTTTATTAAGCCTTTATTTGATCTCCACTATTCCGAAAACATATTTTTCTTTCTTTTATTTTTAACCACATATTTTTTAATAAAATAATATATCACGAAAATTCAATTTATTTATTTTTTAACTACATATTCTCAAACAATTTACTATTCCAAAATACATTTTAAAAGAAAAATGGGGCTTAAAAAAAATTTGTTTGATAGAAATTTTTAAAACAGATTTTGTAGGAAGCGATTTTTGAAAAATAGTTCAAAAGCTCGAAAGAGTTTTGGGTTTAGTGTAAAATTATTTAAATGAAAGAATATGTAGTTGAAAATGAGTTTTGAGAAAATCATATTACATTTGATTTGTTGTTTCTAAATTCAAACAGTTTTTAGGTTTCTATTTTGCAAAGCATTCAAAACTTGTTCGTTCTAGTATTTCTGAAAATGAATTTTTGAAAATAAAGTGAAACTTATAATATAAGACTTGAAACGTAATATTGACTTTTTGAGTATTTTCAGAACACGAAAACAAGAGTTTAGATAAAATTTATTTAAATAAAACTCTAAAATTAAAAAATTCTAAAAAATATAAAAAAATGTAATTTTTTTTTTATAAAAAAGTTCTGAAAAATTATAAATTATAAAAATGAAATAAAATATTTGAAGAAAAAATAGAATCTAAACTCTAGAAACTCAAATTCTAAAACATAAAAAATAAAAGTTTTGAAGAAGGTAAAATTATAAAAGAAATCTTTAAAAAATTAAAGCTCCTAATGATTATTTATATAAAAAGTAAATATATTTATATTAACACAAATAAAAATATTTTTTAAAATACATCATTAGTTTTTATTTTTATTTCCTATATTATGTCTGTTCAATTTATTATTAGAAAAAAATATTATAAGATTTATAACTGTTGACATACAAAAATGAGGTCCAATTAAATGGTCTAAGGAATGGAACCCAGCCATGAAATTCTAAGGATAGGCCCAAATGAGACCATGTAAAAACCCAAGACGGATTTATGTAGCGCAAACCCACCATTTCCCAAGCCTGCAAGACGCCCAAAATCGGGGCGAGTATAGTGCCTTATCGTTATTCAAAGCAACGGCCCCATCATCGCTCAAGCTCGCGAGACTCCCAAGATCTAGGCGAATATAGTGTTTGGTTGTTATTTAAGGCGACGGTTGTCGAAACAGTTAATGTCCAATCTTATCACATTCCACGATCCAATAATCTCGGTCGCAAACAGTTAAACGATGGGAGTAATGACAGCAGTTAAAACAGTAGTTCCTTGATTAGTCAGCCATTATGGGGAAAATGGGTAATTACGGACGATGAGCAGTTGTCAAATGGCTCTACAACAAAAACTGTTAGATAATGTATAAAAGAGAAGAGAAGACATAGAAGCAGGACCCCGAATCAACCACTCTCAAACAGAGAATATAATTTCATTTCTTTTAGTTCTTCTTGTTAAACTTTCAATTGCTTTGTGTGTTTGTGCCCTAGAGGCATTTCGCTTCTTACAAATTGTAATTTTCATAAATAAAGCATCCATCATTGGGATTTTGTCTCGAGAGGTCTGTTCATTACACAATCGTCTGAATCATTTTTTAATTGTTAGCGAGGCCCGACTTTCGCACGAAACAATTTGGCACGTCCACTGAGACAGTTTGGTGTTTGAAGATAAGAAAAGGTGAAGTAATATGCCTCATAAAAACTCCGTTAAGGAGCCGCAAGCCAAGGAATAGTCCAGTATGTGATTGTCACGCGTTTTCTATAACGTGAATTATACCGCAAGTTTACAGTGTCAAGTTTTGTAATATATTATAAAAGTTAGGACGTCGAACCCACAAGGATTGTAATTT
>CAIGRO010151959.1:0-31904 GCA_903798355.1 Fraxinus baroniana | reverse complement strand
CATATCATATAATGCCTTATCTACAAAATTTCGTACTTTTACTTCTAACCTTGACACCACAACAATTCCAAAAAATATTCAGGAAGCCTTGGAAGTTCTAAACTGGAGAAATACAGTAATTGAAGAAATGCAAGCCCTACAAAAGAATGAAACTTTGGAGGTGATAGATCTACCAAACGGAAAAAGACATGTAAGATGCAAATGGGTGTTTAAAGTGAAATATAAGGCCGACAGGACAATAGAAAGATACCAAGCTCGTCTTGTGGCAAAAGGATACACACAAACCTATGGCATAAACTATACATAAACATTTGCACCGGTAGCTAAGTTAAATACGATAAGCGTCCTTCTGTCCTTAGCAGCCAATCTGGATTGGCCCCTTCAACAACTTGACATCAGAAATGCATTTTTAAATGGGAAATGGGAAATTGGAAGAAGTATTCATGACACTACCACATGTCTTCTACTTACAAGAAGAAAATCAAGTCTGTAAACTAAAAAAATCTCTAAATGGCTTGAAGCAGTCTCCAAAGGTATGGTTTGATCGATTTGCCAAGGTGTTGAAAAAACATGATTATCAGCAAGGATAGTCAGATCACACTATGTTCTTCCAACAATCGAAGAGTGGAAGAAAAACAATTTTAATTGTATATGTCGACGATATAATCCTAACTGGGGGCACACATTTGAGATAGAAAGACTGAAGAAACACTTAGCAACTGAGATCGAGGTAAAAGATCGAGGACAAATGAGAAATTTCTTGGGAATGGAAGTTGCAAGGTCAACAAAAGGTATTGGTGTTTCACAATGAAAATACATTCATGATCTCCTATCTGAAACGGGCAGCATGGATGTAAACCATGTGACACGCCAATTGAGACAAGAAGAAAAGAGTTTTGGGAAACTAGTTGAGAGAGACAGATATCAACGACTAGTTGGAAGGCTGATCTACCTATCTCATACAAGACCAGATATTGCATTCACAATAAGTGTGGTAAGTCAACATATGCATTCACCTAAGGAAACTGATTTGGAAGCAACATATAAAATTCTCAGGTATCTAAAAGGATCTTCAGGGATTGTTCTTCAAGAAAACTTAAAGGAGGTATAAGTTTGCACAGATGCAGACTGGGTTGGTTCTATAGAAGATAGGAGATCAACTACTGGCTACTGTACCTATGTATAAGGTAACTTGAAGAAGCAAGAAACAAAATGTAGTAGCAAGAAACAGTGCAGAAGCCTAGTTTAGAGCAGTGGCACGAGAAATCTGTGAAGGACTGGTTAAAGAAACTTCTAGAAGAATTGCAAGTCGTCGCAAAACTCCCAATAAAACTATATTACAATAAAGCAGCAATCAGCATCTCTTTGAATCCAGTACAACATGATCGACCTAAACATGTAGAAGTGAACAGACTTTAAAGAAAATGTTGAAAAGGAGTGATTTGTATGACATGTCCCTACAAAGGAACAAACAACAGATGTTTTCACTAAATGACTACCTCAATAGAGTTTCGATAACTTCATTCGCAAGTTGGATATGGTCAACATTTACCACCCAATTTGAGAGAGAGTGTAGAAACCCGAATGAATGGATTTGACTGATTTTGGAATAATTTATGTACCATATTTAATTGTTTCCATAGTTAAGTAGGATAATTTATTTTTCCTTATTTAGGGGATTGTTTTCCTTTTAGACTTCAATTCTTGGTTGTATATAAATTCATGTATACAAAGATGAAATAGAACAATTCGCACAAAAATCGTATGTTTCATAGTCTTCTACATCTTCAACGTTCATGACACCAATAATTTAAGTTTCAACGCGCCCCCTTAAGCTAAACTTGTAAAACACCAAACTTTTCTTTTAAGCAGGTCGATCTTAATAAATTTCCTTATGAAGTCATTCAGAAATGCTGACATCGAACTTCCCGTCCTTTTTAGCTGCCAAGTGCCAATAGAGCAACTAATTGAACTCTCTAATGTAGTCACTGACTCACTGTAGCAATAAATTCTGTATAATCTAATTCTTGCTTCTGCTTATATCCTTTTACAACAAAGCATCTTATATCTCATTTCTTTCATGTCCTTTTGGACTACCTATTTGAAGTAATTTGTATTACTGAATTCTCTCTCAGCTCCTTTAAAAAATTTCCCTCTCCAGCAACTTTTTTCTCCCCGGTGGCAAGTTTTATTGTCTCTCAATTTCTTTCTTCCAAAAAGTTCACTTTTTTCATGGATCTCTTCCGTTCTTTTATTTGTTGCAATTCTATTGTAAGCTCGCCTTTTCTTCTCATTTTGTAATTGATGAACTTCCTCGAACTTGTTTCTACCCTGCTCCAAATCTTCAACTTTCTTTAAAAGCAATTTTCATACATATTTGCATCTTTCTGTCTCATGCTTCAAATCCATTTGTAAATAGATATGCTCTTTACTCTCATTTAATTCTTAGCTTTTAGTTTCTTCACAAATCCACAATTCCTTCTGATTAATTTCAGGCCTCTTTTTATTAAGCTCATCAATGAGAATTTGTAATATTTCCTTCTTGCAAAATACTTCTCCCAAAGTTCTTTAATTTTCGGTGGAGCTCCCTCTACCAGTGCCAGCACACGGTGTGGCCGCGAGTGCTGGCTCCGCTGGAATTTACAGCGGTTGCGTAGCATAGTTGTTATGTCATCTGTGACTGTGATCTTTGATCTCCACCGAGTAGAGAAGATGAAATCAATTGGGACTTGGGCCTTTTTTTGTTTGAGAATGGGCGTTTTTGTTTTAGAAAATGGGGAAGAATGGACCTTGTTGGTTTTGGAAAAAGATGGGGAAGAAAGGGCCCATTAATTGAAGAAAAAACAAAATTTGAAAATTGCCCAACAAAATACAGTCCACTGCCCAAGTTTGAAGAAGAAGTCATGACTCACGACATTTCACTTTCAAAAACCCCAATATGAGACACCAGTGAATTCGAAACCCTATTTTTCAACCTCGACTCCGACTCAACGATTCCTGATGTTCTCCCTCCCACTCACCAGCAACGGACGCAGGATGACAACGCACGCCACCTCACTGTCGGTAATTTGTTTGTTGAGTTTTTCAAATTTTATTGTGCATGCATATTGGATCAAAGAGAAGAATTTAAGGAAATATGTAAATGTGATTTGTTGTTTTGACTTCTTTTTTCCATGATGGGATTAGTAATAACTCTCTGCTTATGGACATTAATTGCTATGTCATTCTTGTGAATCAGTGATTATTGGTTTTGATTGATTAGAATCATGAAAATGAATTATTGCTTTATCGATATAATCTTTGATCAATTAGTTACTTGGTATATATAACTAGGATCATTACCTTTTATTTTACGAAGTTTGTTTTGGTGTTAGATAATCGGGGGTTTAGAGAAAATCATGTTTCCATACAGTAGACTAGTTGCCTAGCTGTGGACTGTGGTTAGGTTTTTACCATGTAAATGTTAAATTGGGTTTTATGTGCAATTGGAATATTGGATCCTCGATTTTATATGGCTGTGTAATGTTATTACCATTTAAATGTTAAATTGGAGAATTTGTGTGATAAATAATAAATTGTTGTAGAAAATTGGAAATTTAAACTTGGTGATGTTTTAACAAGTGATTTATGTTTTAGGGTCCATTTGATTGCAAAGGTAGAAAATGAATTTTAGGAAATTGAATTGCCTAAAAATTATTTTACTGGGAATTGTAATTAATTGTATTTGATTGGTGTAATTTTCCACCTAAAAATGTTGAAAGTTTGGTGTCCATTTGACTTTATTTTTCATGAAAATTGTCTAAAAGTGATAATTTCTTTTACCATTGGGTGTAGAATTTGTTTCACTTGCCAAAAAAAAAAATTAAAATTTTTAGAAAGAATTATCGTATCGAATATCATTCGTTTGACTTTGCTTTGTATAAAAATTGTCAATAAAAGTGATAAACTTTTTTACCGTTGTATCTAGAATTTTTTCCAATTGTTAAAAAAAAAAAAAAAAACTGGAAAAACAATTGCCACAAATAAAAACCTGGAAAATCAATTCCCACCATACACAAAATCAAGGAATTGGTAAGCATGTGAGCCAAAGGTAGAAAAAATTTTCCATGGAAAATAAAGTGTATCAAACAAGACAAAAGTGGAAGTTGAAATTTATTTTCCATTTTTCATGGAAAATAATGGTCAATCAAACACACCCTTAGTGTATTTACAAATAGATCGAAGAATTTTTAACATTATTTAATTAAATATTAATAAACGATCTCGCTATTACGGCCATTGACTGTCAATGGACAATGATCAACGACCACCCTAGCTGTCCTCAAATCCTGGATCCACCACTTCCTCTACAACTTCCAATTTTGCATTAATGTTGTTCTTTCACCTTAGACTTGTTTGTTCACTTTCCCAATGTCTGCTCCCACTTTCTCAGTATTTTTGCTCCATATGGTTCGTTTCAGTTGCCTTCTGCTGTAGCCTGATTTATCTAATTTCATTTTCTACTATTCCTCAAATAACTCATCTCTCTTTCATTCCCAACTCAAACTGCTGTTTTTAAATTGCTAGCGGCCAACTGTTTGTCGAGAATCTTATGATCCACCATGTACAGTCTTCAAATATATGGGCTTGTTTTGCTAACATTGTGTCTAAAATTGTTTCAAAAATCTCTATGATTTTTGGTATGTCTGGGGAACCGTACTTACACCTTCATTTGTTGACTTCGTTAATTGTAATTCACTTCGCTACTTTCTCTTACAATTGCTTCGATCTTTTTCTAAATAGAAACATAACACTCTTATTTATATTTGTACAGAGAACATTCTATTTAATGTGTACACACGAATCCTATATCTAATTCATATAACATTATAGACGAATTTATGCACTCTAGATCTAATACATTTTATTTGTATTATGAATTCTATAAATATAATAGATTCATGATCTTTCTTCTAGAAAAATGGTAAATGGATGTTCAATGTATCATCTTTAACATTCATAACAAGTTTAGATAAATTACCAACACAGTCAACTTCAGAAGATTCCAAGAGGTAAACTTTCAGATTTAAATACAATCAGCTTTTAAAATTTGAAACAGTCAGCAAAAAAATAAAATAAAATCCGAATCTGAGCAAAATATGGCTGATAAATATTGATTGTTGAAAAATAATTACCTCAAACAAGGCTTCAGCTAGCATGACAATCCTTGAAACACCAGCACGAGCACCAGATTCCTCAGATGTCAAACTTGACTGACATGAGCATGTGCCATCAGCGTGTATCCCTCTAGGACAAACTTCAATTCGTTGTTCACTTGTATCAAAACCACCACGAAGCCTTTCCCAGATCTGTATGCAGTACTTGGTCAAATGAGTATGGAAAAATCATATATTAGACAAAATTACAATGTTGTTATATACCCTCATCAAAACAGTACTCTCATGTATAGAGTGGAGGAGAATTAACAAGATATCATGCCTCAAAGTAATGAAATCTACATCTTAATAGCCCACATTATATTGCATGAAATTACAGTGCACCAGCAGATAGAGCCTTTCTCCAAATGTGAAGAAAATATGCATTAACCAACGGTTGATATGATAGGCCTTGATACCTCAAACAAATAAAGAGGAGTGTCTTAAATATTACCTCAGATCTAGAATGCCATCTTCGTTCATTTATACCTTGAGTCCTGCTTTCATAAGATCTAAAATCTCCTCCAACCCCATCATTAAAGAAATCGCCACTTAAATCAAGAATCCATCTGTCATGAAATCTCAAATTATCAGAGTCACCAGATGGGAAAACAAAGGTTCTCGAATCTGTATGTCTTCTAGAACTCCGTCTTGAGAAAGCATCCCAAAATAGTCTTCTACTATTCCTTCTTTCTTCGCGACTGCTTATTTCAGCAGAACTACTAGGTAAAATATCAGAGGAGACACTCGGCACATCAACATGCAGTACACTTGTATGTTGCCGGGTTTGTTCTCTTTCTGACATGGGATGTCCTAAACCTGAAGGAATTACCTCTTGTAGAGTATCATCCCTTGGCGAATCAGCGTTTATAGGTGACTCCGAAACAGTAGAACCGGAACCAGAACGAGAACCAGAGCTAGAGCCAGAATCAGAGAAAGAAAAATAAATTGCTTCATTGACATTATTTTCAACTGAAATTTCATCTGATGAAGAATTGAGCCTCAGAGAAGAAGAAACAGTACAATTGGTGAGCTCTGCACCAAATTGAGATGAATTCCCATTCATGTTGCTGTTTATCCCTCTGATGGCATCAATAGTCGGCCTTTCATTTGCAGATGCTGAATCAGAAGATGGTTGATTTATGTACAGAGTGCTGTCAGTTTCATGAGTCCTAGAGCTGGTGATTGATTGATCAGAAGGAACCAATTCCCCACTTTTGGACAAGCATTTTCCTTTATCACTTGTGTCAGCATTGCTTGGACTGCATTCAAGACCAGGATTCTCATTAGCAATCGTAGGTCTTCCTATTGGGATCCCATTTTCAGTTTTGCTGCCTGCAAGGTCGGCTACGCTACCAATGGATAAAGCAGAATATTTTCCGGGGAAATTTAACTTTTCTGAATGATAACGTTCTGCAGAATTCACCAGCAATTCAGCTGGATCATCTTCCATCTACAGAAAACAAATTAAAACTCATAGAATAACCTTTAATGCCTAATTTACCAATCACTTTCAAAAACGTTTATAAGAACAAGAAAACACTGTTAACATTTGAAGAAGAGCTTGTCAATAAAGTTTTAACATATTTTTGCCCTGCTCTGTTGCAACAAAACATGATCCGCTCCCCTCAAGCCTCTTTGGCGGCACTAGCCTAAGTGTTCTTCCCACTAGCCATGGCTTTGCCTGACCTTTGGCTCTGAGACCACTTGTCACGGGGCTGTCCACAAGAACAGAAAGCACAAGCTAGATGGCTCAACTTAACATACCATAAATTCTCCTTATAGTATAATGTGTTCTCAGGAAAGAGCAAGACTTGCTAACTTTACTTTTTCAGGTGAAAAAAAAAAAAAAAAAATACCCAGCTGTCTGTGCAAATTTGACAGATAGAGACTCGCAGTAAATAATTAAGAGAGAACAATAGTCAAAGAAAAAGAGCATCACATCATTGCTAATTGCTTGAGTTTTTTTAATTCAGATAATATTAAGAAAATCACATTCCATTTCAATTTTGAATCATCAAGATATCTCCTTCCCCAACTTGCACTGTCTTCAATAGACACTGTTCAACAAAAAGTTCATGGAAACACAACAAAATTATTCAAGTTGAATGACATGCTACAAGTCATAAATCTTGCACCAGTCCAAATCTTAGTATAGCATTTCCATCACAGCTTATTCTTTAACTGGAGACAAATCAAGATCCCTTTTACCAAATTTAGTTCATTTCTAATCAAATAGGTACTCCATTTCGATTACTGAAAACATTACTAGAATGTAAATCCGAAAGTACCTTATTTGGGTTATTCCTTAGATCAATCAAATAAATTCCTACTATTCAACTGACTGCAATTCCTTCTAGGGAGAGTACAAATTATTCTCAGAACATTCAAGAATTAATTTTTACGCACGTACCCATAATTCAAATGAACCCATTATCGCATTAAGAAATTTTCAGAAAAATCGAATCCACAATCCAATTTGAATCGCAATAATCTCCTTGTGAAATGTAAATCAACTTAAAAAGCACAAATTCATAAAGAGAATTTCTGGGTCCAAATAGAAACAAAAAACTATAAATTCATATAAAAAAATCCAAAATAAAGAAAACAATAAAAACCCATCTTTAATAATTAATAACACAAAACCATAACTTATAAAACGATCTTTCAAAATCAATTTCATTTATAATATGTGGGCGTGTACCTCATTTGGAGACTGAGAAGAAGAGGCACCGCAAATAAGGATAGAGGAAAGGGAACGTTTGACGGTGGGTCGTCGGCGTTGGTGGGTCCCGACCCCATCCCGAGGCGACGGGCAGGATCGCAGCCGGCTGCTGCCCGAGCCCATTAACTCCTCTTCTTCTCCAACCAGAGAGAGATGGAGACAAAGATATATATGTGATAAATATATATGGTTTATTCGTTGTAGGTGGGAGGAACGGGCATGTAGAAAATGATAGGGATGGTGAATGGTGATAATAATGGTCTGATTAATGGAGGCTCTGTGTGTTTTTGTGCTTGCGTGTGTGTGTGAGAGAGAATTATAGCTATTTTTGAGTTTTGAAATGTTGGGTTGGTAGTTAATTAATTAATTGGGAATTAGGGGCATATTTAACGTCTGTTTAATACGCATTAAAATTTTCATTATCATTCTTCTACTCATTTTTAATCATACATTATTTAATAAAATAATATTTTTCATCATATCAAAAAAAAATTCTTCTTTTTCAACCACATTCCCTATCAATCTACTATTTCAAAATACATTTTTCCAAAATAATATGACTCAAACACACTCTTAATTTGGATTTTTGAAGGTTTTGAAGGATTTTTTTTTAAAGTGATGAATTATGTAGATTTGATGAATTTTTTAGAAATTTGGATGGAGTTAGTGGAAGTTTTTTTTTTTTTTGTAGATTTCTATAGATTTTCACTTTAAAATTTTTATAAATTTTTGTAGAATTCAAAAACCTTTTAAAAACTTTCATTTGAAATATAATTCATGTGAATCTAATACAATATTGTGAAATTACCACGTACAAGGTGGTTGTTCTTACAATTCCATTTCTCCTTCTTCCCACCCCATATAATAAAAAATATTTTAAAAAGAATAAAAATTTAAGGCTTTAATTAAATAAATAATAATTATTATTATTATACATATAAAAAAAAATCTAATATTTAGTATTATTAATATAATGTATCTTTAAGTAATAAATAACAAAAATATATTTAAATTTAATTATAAATTAATCTATATAAAATTTTATAATTTAATTAAAAATAGATATTTTTCACAAAATAATGAATGAAAAAAAAAGTTATAAGAATACAATTTAAATTTTTTCATAGAAAATAGAAGGAAAAAGAAAAGAGAAATATTGAAAAAATACATATTAATTTTATTTTATTTTAAAGTCTTTTAAAATCTTGTGATTAATGAAAGAAAAATTTTGAGATTTTATTTTAATATTTTCTATTTAAAAGTTATTATCATGGAGACTTTTATAAAAATTTATAAAAGTTAGTAAAATTTGAATACCCCAAGATTTATAGAGATTTCTAAAAAAATTTAATTGAATACATTTTGACTTTTAGAGATTTTTTAAAAAATTATAAAAGTCTCAATTGAATATATCAATACTTTTTCAAATGTTTATATTGAAAAAGTTATTAAAAGTTTTTAAATCTTAAAAAGTTATTAAAAGTTTCAATTGAATACACTTCCTAAATGTCCAAATAATATTTTTGGGGTTTAACAACTTTAATAGTCCCCAAACTTTCAAAATGTGTCAATTTATTCATCAAACTTCTATTTTAGCATAGAAGATCAACAAAGTGGCATATTTATTCTTCGATTTAACAATTTTTGGTGTTGTTTCCAACAAGGAGGTTTTATATGAAAAACGAAAATGACACTATACCATGGATTAATATCATATATCGCGTTGATCTTTTGTGTTAAATGAATAAATTTATTGATCAACTTAAAAAACGAAAATATTTAGATGAAAATTGTGAAAGGGCTTATTTGTCAATATTTTTGAAAAGCCAAAAGTTATTTCTAAACTTAAAAAGCTACTTTTGTATAATTAGGTGGAAATATTTTGTTTGATTATGAGAATTTTAAAAAAAGTTGATATAAAATAGCTTTGTCGTTACGATCTTCTACAAAAAGTAGAAACAAAAATAAAGACTCCGTAAAACTAGTCATATAAGTGACTAAAAGTAGCGTTTTTCAACTTATGAGGGCATGTTCTCTTTGTCGTTTTTGCACCGTTTTCTGTTTTCGATTTTCCAAAACGTCCAAAATGCGTTCTCTTTCCTATTTTCAAAATTGAGCTTTTGAGAATACAAAAAAAATTTGCACTAAAAACGTAAAATGATGTTTTTCGGGTTTTGAATGTTTTCTGTACAAAACTCGAAAAATCTTGAAAATACGCAAAACACAAGGTATTGTTCCAAAATGACCGTTTCTTCCCACAACCCAAATCAAATCTCTTCTTCCGTTTTCTCTCTTCTCCAGAAGAAAGTAGCCAATGATCTCTTCTCTTCTCTACAACTGGACGCTGCTGTTGGGCCGGCACCGGAGTGGGGATTGGGCGAGCCATTCGTCGCGACCCATGGGAGGCGACGCTGCTGTAAATGTTTGTCTCTGTCGCCTCTCTCTTCGACGCCGCAACGTTCGTCTCTGCCTCCTCTCTCTTTTTTCTGTAGTATTTTTTGTTTGGACATTTTTTGGTTGTATTGATTTTGGTTGATTTTGGTGGTGGTAGATGGTTGATGATGGTGGCAGACGCTGATGGTGGTGGTTTCTTGAAGGTGATGGTGATGGTGTTGATTTAGGTCAATTTTGGCAATGTAAAGAGGTTGTGGTGATGGTGTTGAGTTAGGTCGATTTTGGCAGTGCAAAGAGGTGGTGGTGGTGGTATTGATTGAGGTCTATTTTGGAAGTTGTTGAAGGTGGTCGTGGTGATTTGGGCAGTGGTTCATGGTGTTTGTGGCGGTGTTGTTGTGGTTTCTTGAAAAAACTATTATACACAAAATATTGTTTTGAGTTTCAAAGTATACGTGTTTTCATGGTTTATATTTTCAGAAACAGTTTTTCAAAACAACAAACAGAACTCATTTTCAGTAATTTCAAAACAGACACTAAAAACACAAAACGAATTCAAAACTCAAAATAGAAAACTGAAATACAAAAAGAACGGCACCTTAATGTCTTGTCACCAAGGTTCTTGGCCATACAAGCATTTCCATTGAGCGCATGTGCGTGTGTGTGAAAAGCAACTTAATTGAAAGAAATTTGTTAGTTGGGCTACCATCTATGCTAAAAACAAAGTTTGGTGACTAAAGTGACACTTTTTGAAAGTTTGGTGACTAAGATAGTTTTTAATCCTTTTTATGGTAATTGTTATGTTGTTTTCACTTTTCATTTGATTTTGAGATAGGCACCTAAAATGAGAGAGACGTGACATAATTTGTGCTTTAAAGAAATATAAATAGTAATAGTAATTCCCTAACACCATTTTTTTTTTTTTTTTGTTAATTAATACTTTTGTAAGGTTGGAGACGAGGATATCGGAAAAGATGTATTACTCGAGAGTAGTTATTTATCGTGTCAAAAAAATAAATAAACAGTTAGAGAATGGAATGAGATGCGAACAATCTCGAATATGCAAAAGAGCACCAGAAAAAATTATTTAGAATGTCTAATCTAAAAATTGATCACGGTAGGTACACTTAACATTTGCTAAATAGTGCAAAAGTAAAGTTCAAGAAATTACAAAATAAAATAGAAAATACAATATAGCATGACCTCAATAATCATGTTAGATAGGGATGGCAATAGGGTGGGTCGGCAATTCCTGTCCCCGCTCCCTCGAGTGTTTTTGTTATCTTGTACTATTCCTTATACCCGATTAAGGAGGGGGCAAGACAAGGCAAGGAAGTTCACTGCCCCGTTTATTTTATTTACTTGTTTATTAATTTGGTTTTATTTTTATTTTTTCTGAATTTCTTAAGAGCAATCCATGTTTCCTTTAGAAAGCATGACAATTCTTGTATTTTTGTTTCATAAAAAAATTAAATTTGAAGCGAACTTTAAACGGGTTGAATAGAGGGGAACAAGTTTTTTGTATCCGGCTAGTCCCCCATTTGGGATAATAACCCCTTTCCCACCCCTTTTACCCTATTAGACGGGGTAATTTTGGGGTACTACGATATCGAATTTAACTAATTTTTTTTGCTATCCCAAGTGAAAGTTCTTATTAGGTCTAATGCCACCCATTCAATAGTTGGAGATTATTATTCTATTATCTTCGTAATGATTACTGGACTCCAAGTCTAATTTACCGACTTAAAGTCAAGATTGTAATTACATCTTTGAGTTACTTAGAATCAATATATTAATTATCTTCATAATTCTTTCAGTATAATTTTCAAATTTCAAGAATCACTACTTTATTACTGTTGAAGGACTGATATTCTTATATTTGTACAAGATAAATAGTTGGCTCTAAGTGCAGTTACTCAAGTTAAAAATTAGGCTAATTCATAATTAATGATTATATTGTTACCATAATTTTTATTTGGTACACCGCATTTTAATTATAGTTAAATTCATCAATCTTTTCTCGTTGTACAATTATTTTCTTAAATTTTTTCCGTCAAATTCTTGTATTCAACCTTCCATTGTGTAAAAATATTTTATTTTAATGCTTTGAAATAAGGGAAAAATATTTTTTTCACTCTTTTTATTTTTTAAAAATATTATGGGAAAATATGTTGTTTTAAATCATTTAAACGGACTTTTGAACGTAAAAATTGTTATCAAATACAAAATGTATTAACTAATGAAAAGTTTGAGAGAATGACATAAAAAATTATCAGGGATATAAGTGTTATATTGAGTAAAAAATTAAGAACACTAACTGCAATTAAAATGTAGTGTAAGAAGTAAAATAGCGGTGTGAATATAATTACCCATTCATTATTCGTGTATTTATTTTCTAAATATTAAAAATCAAGCATTTCATGTAGTGCTTATTTTATAAGATCCTCTTTAAGTGTGTATCGACTGCGACGCTAAGGTTTTGCTAGATTTGGACGGTAGATTTAGGGTTTTTATGTTGACCGAGTTCTTGTTTTGTGCATCTAGTAGGGATGGAGGAGTTGGTGGTGGTCAAATTTTTGGATTTGTGGTGAATTTTGGGACCAGATTTGGTGGAGACAAGGAGTTAGTGGTGATGGAGGTGGTGGCAAGATTCTTGTGATAGTGGCGAATTCGATTACAAATTCATAATGTTCAAGATGGTGATTTGTGGGGGTATTGATTTCGCTTGACGATTTGTGATGATTTTTGGTAGAAGGTTGTGGTGAAGAGTGTTGCAAATATGATTACATGGGAAGGTCGTGACAGCGACGAGATGGTAGTGGGGCATAATTTAATAAATTATTATACAAAATTTACCCACACTGTAACAAAAATAACATATATGAAGATAACTGATTTTTAAAATGATTTCATTTTGTTGTAATATTGCAATATTTATGAATTAATCTACCTGATTTTAGAAACTAGACCCCGAATGTTCCTCAGTTGTATAATTAAACCTTGTTTTTATAGATATTTGGGGTAAGCAGATGGCTTCCAATAAGCAAATAACATCCCCAGAATTTTCAATTATTTCACTATGATTTCTTTTTCAAATTATGGCGTGTTCGGTAGAAATTAAAATCGAATTAAAATTGAAAAATTAGCCGTTATTATTGACTTTTATTAGACGAGTGAGACTTAATAACAGTTATATTTTCAATTTTAATTTGAATTTTGAGCTGTACCAAACAAGCTCTTAATTTGTTGTAGAAGCCCAGAAATTTCAAATAAATTTCTTTAGTAGACTAATGAACTCCGAAATCTTTATATACATCCGACAAATTTACTAATCCTATAAGGTTCATATTAAAATTTGCTTAGTATGTCACCCGCGATATTAGAAGACTCACTAGCACTCACCAAGCATGTCTCAACTACAATAGGTTTAGCAACAAAATCTCAATTTCTACGAGTAAGGACCAAAAATTTCATAACTTTCTCATCCAACCACTAAATGACTTACTATTTGACCCTCAAGCCTCTTGCACGCTCTTATATAATCTCATTGCTAGTCTGCGTCCCGGTAACGCGCAGGTTCATTGTAACCATATATATTCAATGTACTAGATTGGAGAAGATGATTTAACTACACAAATACTTTAGTATGTCATATCATTGTATACTATGTAAACTATCGAATCATAAGATATAAAAACAACTTTTCAATGGAAAAGACTAGCTATGCTGCTATGAGGAGCCATCAACTGGAAAAGTGTTAGAATTTGGGTGAGGCCCGAATTCTTTGTTTGAAATATTGAAAAATCCTAATTGAAGTGCTAGGAGTCCTATATCAAGTTGAAATTCTATTTAGGAAGCTCATTTAGAGTTGAAAATTTGGTATTGGACTTGAAGAAGAGTTTAGGATGGAGAAAACAATTTGAAAAAAAAAATTATTTTTTCCCGAGCAGCAAATTCGGCGGCGGGGCGCCCGGATGTGGCGTCGCGGCGCCCACCTTGCTTGTTCCAGTTTTTCGCGCTTTTCTCTCCTTTTTCATTTTGGACTCAATTTTTTGGCATCCTACTTTATCAACAACTCTACTAAGATGGTTTGGACATCCCTACACATTTCTCTGCTATATTTCTTATCTTTGTTATTCTTTTACTTGATCTAATACTTCATTATTTGTCATATAACTTTAACAACATAATCCGGTGGTTGGTTTCACAATAAGTGGTATCAGAGTGATTCTGGCATCTTTTTTGTTTTGTAACAAGTGGTATCAGAGCTTAAGTTCAGTAGTTTCGCAACATTGCAGGATTAGAATTGTTCGAGGTTTTTGTTCGTGATGACTTCCAGGAAGTATGATATTCCACTTTTGGATTGGAGCACTAGATTTTCGCTTTGACGGTTAAAATACGTGTAATACTTGCACAACTGAATTTGAATGATGCGTTGCTGAAAATTGACAAGATGTCCGCAACTTTGACTGCGGAGGAAAAATTAAGGAATGATAAAAAGGCAGTTTTTCACATTCATTCATCTATCAAATACTATTTTTCAGGATGTTTTAAAAGAGGTTTCAGCAACTGCTCTATAGTTGAAGTTAGAATAATTGTGTATGACTAAGAGTCTAACAAGCAAACTGAATTTCAAGCAGCGTTTATACTCTCATCGAATGGCAGAAGGAAGATCATTGGAAGATCAACTGACCGTATTTAATGTCATCGTCGCTGATTCGAAAACTTTGGAGTAGAGTATGATGAAAAAAAATTGGCCTTGATCCTATTGTGTTCGTTGTTCACTTCGTTTTCTTCATTTAGAGATACGATCTTGTATAGTCGTGATACTCTCATCATACAGGAGGTGTATGATACTTTATAGTTAAAAGAGAAGATGAAACATTTGATTTCTGAGGCTAGAGATGGAGAAGGTTTGGTTGTTCATGGTGGTTCTGGAAGGGGTAGATCAAAGTCTAAATTTAGTAATCATATTTGTAACTACTGCAAGATGAAGGGGCACATGAAGAAGGATAGCTACAAATTGTAGAATAAAGAAAGGTTGGCTGCAAGTCGATAGGGGAAGCAATCAGATACTTCAGGCGAAGCAGACCTCGCGGAAAACATTGATGGAGATCTCTTAGCTATTTCTGACATCAACTCTAAACAAGAGGAAGATTGAATTCTGGATTCAGTGTGTATGTTTCACAAGCAGTGTGTATGTTTCACAAGTGTCCTAATAAGGACTTGTTTACTATATATGAAATCATTTTCAAAGGTGTCGTGGTTATGGGCGACAAAACACCTTATCGGGTTGCTTGAATTGGTATGGTCAAATTGAAACTATTGGATGGGACAATTAGAACACTTGGAAGGTTAGACGTGTTCCGAATTTGAAGAAGAATCTCATCACATTGTCTATCATTGATTCAAATGGTTATGAGTTCTTTGGTGGAGGTTGAATTTTGAAAGTTTGCAAGGGTGCCAAAGTTGTATTGGAGGAACAAAAAATGTCTCAATTATACATCTTGAAGGGTTATGCAGAATCTAGAAGAGTCAATCAGCACAGGTTCAGTACTGTGGTGGACATTCAGTTTGGTACAATACATTTAGGAGCTCGTAAATGGTCGAATTTGAAGAATATTGCTCAATGGAGTTTAGAAGATATGGATAATGCTGCTTTACTATCATCACCTGCGATGTTATTATATTCAATTGATAGAGACGGACCCAGTGGAAAAGAGTATGTGGATGCTGATTTTGTTGAGCGTGCTTTAAGTAGAGTAGAAGGTGTACAATCTAGTAAGGGACCTTCAGTAAAAGTATTTGGTATTGATTCTACCTGGGATGTGTTATCGAACATTTTGGTAAATTATAAAATCATTATAATTTTTGGGAATCTGAGATAATTCTATAAGAGTAGTGTTTGGATTCATTGAAAAATGTGAAATATTGTGTTTTGTTAGAGAAATTAATTTTTTGGTTATTGTTGAAGAAGTCAGTTCATTCCTTAATGAAATTTGTGTCAAGATGGAGATTGTTAGAATTTTGGTGTAGCACAAATTCTTTGTTTGAAGTATTAAAGAATTCTAATTGACGTGCATATCAAGGAGAATTCAAGTTTTGAATGCTATTAGAGTCTTATATCAAGTTGAAGTTCTATTTAAGAAGTCAATTGGGAGTTGAAAATTTAGTATTAGACTTGAAGAAGAGTTTGGGACGGGGAAAATAATTTGATTTTTTTTCCCCGACCAGAACCCCTAGCGTCGGGGTCCCCGACTCTGGCGCCGCAGCGCCCACCTTACGTGTTTCAATTTTCTCCGTTTTTCGTATTGGACTCGATTTTTTGGCATCCTACTTCATCAAAAACTTTATTAGAAAGGTTAGGATGTCCCCTACATATTATCTATAAATATTAGGCTATTCTATACAATTTTATAAGTGTGAGGTATTAGAATTATAGGATCAATTTTCTATTTTCTCCATTATTTTTGAGTCAATAAAATCTCATAATTCCCCTACCATATTTCTTGTTTTTATTATTCTTTTGCTTGATCTAATACTTCATTATTTGCCATATAATTTCAACATCTCAATTCAGTGATTGATTTCACAACAAGTGGTATCAGAACGATTCTGGTACCTTGTTTGTTTTGCAACAAAAAGCAATCGTTCTTGAAGGAGATATAACTGTAATGATTCCAATGACTACTTCAAAGCTCGTCGTCTTTCCAAAATATCCTCAGGTGAATACCTTGCCGGCCCTTTTGTCTTGCAGGCAGCCTTGTTCACAATTCAGCGAACAAGGCATGACCACGAAAGGTATATCTTGTGACTTTGTAACAACTACGATTAATCAATTTTAAAGTGAAATTCTATTTATCGTGTTTGTAATGCGATGCCGAATCTAACCTCCTTTTCAAGAATTTTGAGACCCTGCTGAGCCACTTGGTATTATTTGACCTAACAAAAGGCATATGAGCCCACATGTCAAGGACGACCATTGCAATCACCTTAAAAGTTACAATACAATCAATGTTCACAACATGGTGGTCCGACATGGTTTCACTTTATTAAGATAATGCAAAGACAAAATAAGCATTAACCAAATTCTTACGATTAATATTGAGAAAATACCATTCAAAACTCCAAAAAACCAGAACATGGAGCTCTTATTTAATTTCCTCTTTCCTTTTAAAATGGTACATTTAGTTTTTGAAGGCCGTATTCAAGTATAAAACGATGGATAACAGTACTCAACTATCATAGATCGATAATGAATTACGTATTTTAAGATTACAAAGGCTACATAAGACCTCATGTGCTTATGAATTCATCTAATAATCGAAAAAATGATGAAAATTATATATTTTATGTACTATATACATCTTCCTAATCCCAAAAACTGCAGGGATTTTTTTTTTTTTATTAATGTGCAGTCCAATATCTACCCTCTTTTATCTTTCTATAAACACCACTCCACCCTCTAAGGGAGATATCTCAGTTTGGAGATCAACACTTTCTTCTAAATGAGTTATTTGATAGTGTGTACTATATAGTATTGGACAGCAACCAAGAAAGAAAGAAAAATTAAAATCTTGTCCACCGTTGTTTAGATTGTCCTTAGTGCTTGCTCTAATTGTGTATAGGAGGTTTTCTTCTTGCTTGAGAATAATCCATTCCAGCTATGTCCACGATGTCTGGATAGGGCTCTGCCACAGGCTGCTGTTTTTCAGTTACTGGTGATGAATTGGTAGGGAGATTTTCTTCTGTCCAACTAATTTTTTCACTTCTTGATTTGCCCTCTGATTTGGTCTGATCTTTATTCCCTTCAGTCTTGCCATTCTGTACATGGAAAGCTAATCATATATAAGAGAAACAAGAAAAAAATGTACGCGCTGACACTGTAATGAACAAGATTTTAATTTCTTAATTTAATTTTAAATGAGCCAAAAGAGTTGCGATTTGAAACTTCATTGGACTAAACATTGTTTTCTAACCCTTAAAAACCCACCTTAATCGTGGCGCCAGTGCTGGAAATATGGGTACTTTTCTTGGTCATAAGTTTTCTATAATTCCTTCCTGCAAACAAAAAACTCGAGAAGTTGAGTACAAGATTTTTCTGACGTCTCTCCCGATAAAACAAAAACCTGACATGTTAGATTGATCCACGGTCGAGCTGAAATAATCAATGATTAGGTTGGAAACAAATGGATCCTTAGTAATTACCTGAACAGTGACTCATTTTGCAATGAAAAACCTCTTCAACACCACCATTAATTCTTCTGTCTAGAATACTTTCCTTCTGAATTAACAAAAAATCTTATTCAGGTTAGACTTCACCAGATAGTACATAGAAATAGAATTCCCTCCTTTGAAATTAATCAAAATACAACAAAAAAATTTTGTGTGTGTGTACTTACAGGAATCTTATGATGATATCTAGCCGATACAGATTCTCTTGTCAAACGTATGCCTTCATCAGAATTGGAGAGATAAATCAATACATGGCAATTATACTGCTAATGAAGAAGAACTCTATAATTTTTGACATGTATAATATATATTCATATGACCATTACTTATGGTTAGCCATTGTGACTCGGAAATCAAGTCAGGCAGCGAAGGGACTACTCGACCCAATATATATGTACGTACGTAAATAAAAAGTACACATACCTTGAGCTTCAGGAAGCATTAAAATTAGCAGAGAAAAAAGCAGCTGCAGCCAGGACTTCATTTGGAGAATTAAAGGGTTTTTGACAGAAGGATCAGATTTTGGACAGATTTGGAATACTCGATGGATAGGAAATGGAACGTGGATATGTTGCTTGGTGTTCATCCTTCCCTCCTGAAAGTTCTTAAATACTATATTTTGTGCATTGAAGCTAGTGAATATATGCAACTTGTATATGTAAGGCACAAGGGACCCATTTTAGCGACGACAGTAATGAAGAACTGACAAAATATCCACATATTTCTTATGAACCACAACTTTTCAATTATAGATTTCATCAATTTTTATTAAAATTTACTAAAAATCTTATTTTAATCGACAACTTATAGGGGAGAGTTAATGGAGGTTCAAGTCTTTCTGAAACTGCAAGAACACAAAATTAAAATCCCAACAAGACATGTTTTAAGAAATGACAAGAAAATGTGGAGTAGTGTTCTGAATTTTCTAGATTTCCATCACTGTCCAAACCCTACATGGATAGTTTGTCTCCCTTAAACAATGTCCACAAAAATCAGTAGATCTGCTTAGTTATTACACTGTAAAAATGGAGTTTTACCATTTCATGTGGCCTGTCGGTCTTCTACCTCTTTCGATTGGTCAAAAATTTAAAATGTTTTTTCATTGTGTTAATAATGGTAGATACATTTACGAGCTATATTCACAATAGACATCTACGAATTTACGTTCTTTACAAAAAAAAAAAAAAGTTGAATTGTATAACACTGTAAAATATTAGGGAAGAAAATATGATTAAGTTCATGTTTGGTTCAGCTTATTAATTCAAATAAAGTCAACAATTAATTATAATCACATATTTTATGGAATTCAAAACTTTTTAA
Source organism: Fraxinus baroniana (assembly GCA_903798355.1). NCBI lineage: Eukaryota > Viridiplantae > Streptophyta > Magnoliopsida > Lamiales > Oleaceae > Fraxinus > Fraxinus baroniana. Next base: position 12,038 of record CAIGRO010151959.1, on the reverse strand, counting down.
CCATACAAATCCAAAGCAAGTAGCCCCCACGGGTATGACGGAGTGGTAAAGAAGGAGGGTTATCTATGGACACTACACCAAAAAAGGGCTTTTGCAGCGGCCAAAAAACGCTGCAAAAGCCCTTTTGCAGCGTTTTTCCAAGTGTTGCGAAGGCCGGTGTTGCCGTTGGGGGAAGACTTTTTGCATGGGCTTTGGCAGCGGCCAAAAAATGCTGCAAAAGCTCTTTTGCAGCAGTTTTCCAAGTGTTGCGAAGGCCGGTGTTGCCGTTGGGGGAAGACTTTTTGCAGCGTTTTTTCAACGTTGCGGTAGACACCCTTTTGCAGCGTTTTTTAAACGTTGCGGTAGACCCCCTTTTGCAGCGTTTTTTCAACGTTGCGGTAGACCTTTTTTGCAGCGTTTTTTAAACGTTGCGGTAGACCCCCTTTTGCAGCGTTTTTTAAACGTTGCGATAGACTTTTTTGCAGCGTTTTTTAAACGTTGCGGTAGACCTCTTTTGCAACGTTTTTTAAACGTTGCGGTAGACTCCCTTTTGCAGCGTTTTTTAAACGTTGCGGTAGACCCCCTTTTGCAGCGTTTTTTCAACGTTGCGGTAGACTTATTTTTTTTATTTTTTATTTTTTATTTTTTTATATATATATATGGTAATTGATAGCTAAAATTAAAAATGACTTTTTGTGAACAAATTTTGAAATTGTATAAAAACTTATAATTTCATTATAAATTTTTGAATCAATACAACATTAGAATGTGTTACAATACAACCTATTTAAAAAAGAGTAAGGATTAGAGAGCGAAACTATAATAAACTAGTTACAGCGTAACCTATCTAAAAATTGATAATTTCCCTGTGAACTATCGTCCATAGAATTTGTTATCAGGGCATCCAGTCCAAATGGATAAACTAGTTACAACACAACATATCTGAAGTTGAAAAATCCACATGTCGTAACATATAGTATGAGGAGAAACCTACAAACCTACTACCAAAGGAATATAGTGCTGAATTCCTTCCGTTTAACTAGTAAAAACCTACTATTGAGCTTGTAACTTGTTTTTCGATTATGAAACTTCGACTTTCAATTTTTCCCTTGGGTACCAGTTAGTACGTCCACTCCTGGGGGAGCCGGAGTTCTTGAGTCATCACCGGCTGTAATCTCACGCTATGCATCTTTTGGCCCATTGCAACATTGTTTCTACTCTTCAAACCACCTATGCATATTAACCGCCACTGGAATGAACTTGTGGATGGGGATCTATGGAATCCAAATTCAAATTTAAGGCTTGGACCACTCTGTCTGGCAGTAGAACAGTGGAACAACCTGTATAAACATAAAAAATTTGCAGATAATTTACGATAAAAGTTCCATATATCTTTTCCTAAAAATGATATCTTATGGTAATTGATAGCTCAAAAATGTAAACAAAGTTAGGAGCAAAACACTGACCCCTACAACTCTAAAATCAGAGTTGAACTTAAATACTTGATTTTCTCAAATTAGAATGTTTAAAATGTCTAATGAATAAGGTCAAATTTTACATGGGATTATAATAGCCTCTAGGTAGATTTAAGTTCTCTTGTTTTTAGTATTTGTGCCACCATTGCACCCCAAACCCACCTCCACCCCCAACGACACAGAAAAAGTAAACATATTATCACTGTAAAAAGTAAGAAGTTCCAAAGGAGAAACTTACCAAAAAAAAAATGAAAACAAATAACAATAGTAAAGTTACCGCATAGTGACCTCTGTTCTTATCCTGCAAATGAATAATCCTTGTCAATTAGAGTATCCAGCTCTGCACAATTGGATGAGCAATACAAATTCAATGAAATCCAAGTGTGAAATTTATGGTTAATGAAGAAGCAGTAGCACATGAAGTAAACTGTAGCTCAACCACATCACAGCATATCCATTCATCCACCATCATAGACAAGCACCCTTATATTTATTAGGATCTCAACCTAACCTAAGAATAATATTCGTATGCGTGTCCTATAATGTTGTGTAACCAAACATAGATCTATGATCAGGTTGATTGAGAGCAGGATAATGTTAAGTGGGATTCCAGCCTCGAAGAGATATTAATGATAAGGCAAGGGCACTAACAAAATTTACACACAACACTACTAGAGTGCGAACATTTGTTTCTTGCAGTGTCAGAAGGGAGGGGGGAAAAACCTGTGACGTATGATAGAGAGAGTCAAAAAAATTTAGAGAATCAACTACCTGGGATAACATCCGTTGTTTGTTTAGCAATTGTGTCCTTGCTTTGTTGAGAACTGAGTTAGGTGATTTGAACATCCTCTGCAATTGCAAAAAATAGGCGTTGAGCAATTATAAAATGAAACTATAGGAGAAGCTCAAGAACTGGAACCCACACGCTACCAACCACCATCACGCTGCAACCGCATTAATGCAAAGCCCCAAAAAACAAAACTAAAATAGAACAGACAACAGGAGAAACTAACTTCACCAGCTCAAGCACAAGAATTGACACATTAGAAAGATTCTTCTAACAGCACCCACAAATTAGATCAAATCAACTTTCACAACTAGAGTGGAGTACTCCATCCAGAAAAGATTTTTGAGTTTAGAAGATCAAACCAACTAAAGCTCCGTTTGGTACGAATTAAAATCCAATTAAAATTGAAAATATGACCGTTATTGGGCCCCACTTATCTAATAAAAGTCAACAATAACGGCTAGTTTTTCAATTTTAATCCGATTTTAATCCCTATCAAACGGGCCCTAAATGACTAATTCTAGGGCAATATTAAGATTTGGTTTTCCAAAAGAAAAATTACTTTTTAAAACTTAATCGTTCATTTAATTTGTTTCCAATATTAATATACCTTTGTTGAATAAATTGAAAACAATCTTTTTGGAGAAAAGCATAAATAAAATGAGAACATACCACAACGATCTTTAGCCCTTTTTTGATCCTTATTTTTTCAAAATCACTTTTCCACAAATTCATTTTTGTTCATATTTTCTAACTAAACTAATTTTGCACGTGGATCCATAACTTTTCCCAACTTTTTAACCACCATTCCAAAAAAATCATTTTTCTGTTTTAGTGAAGAGTTTAAATCAAAATCAAACATGGGATCAATTGCATAATCTTAGCATGTAATCGCAGTCGATCCAGCCCTCTAAGTAGAACTTATCAACTAATCTTTAGAATGTTTTAGAAATATTCTGGAATGTTTAAAATAGCTTTAGCAGGCTTATGTATAGATGTCATTTACCTTGTTTCCTCTCACTTTATTCCTATGATCGTAATTGGCAGGAAAAAATGATTTCCTAGTACTTCAATTAAATCTCTCTTGTATGGTATTTGATAATTGGTTGATAAGAATGATCTATTTTTATCCTAGTGCAGGTATTATCAGGAATTTGCCGGACTGAATATGATTCTTGCTATTTGTGATGCGGCACTGTGTGCTTCATTGCCACTGCTGCCGTTGGGTCTAGCATACCTGAGGTGAAAGCATATCTGAATGGTGTAGATGCCCATTCTATTTTGGCTCCAAGTGTTAAATATGTCCCACATGAACAAGGATAATATGGACATTATTTGGATTTAATGAGATAAGGTGGTTATTGGCTTTGAATTGAAATGCACGGTTAAGTGAGGAAAGAGAAGTTATTTCCTATGTGCCTACTTTTATGGGGAGTAGGATAACTGTTTATATTTTGTATGTACGTAGGAATTGTCCTCTCTCTACCCAGATTCATGAGACATCTTCAAATTTATAGCTGGGGCACGAGCAACTAATATCTATGATTAAAATATATATAATAAAATCAAACCACCAAATGCTTAAATAAACTTAAAATGAACCAATACAAATGACTTCATAGATCAAGCATTATTAATGATTAATTTGCAATTTAACAACAAAAGTAGTGCTTGATCACGTAAATAAATAAAACAAAAATATAGAATGTACCATATACAAAAATAAACTACCACGTGAGAAAACCAAAAGCATTTCAAACCGAGGAAATAGACACCACAACATCAATGGGGCCTGACTATGGTAAAACTAAATGCATGTCAATGCAAGAAAGTAGACAATACATGCAAGGAAGTAGACAACACATACATTGGGACCCAATTTTGGATGAGCCACTTGCCACATCATTTGCATTGATTTCTCTGTTTCCTTTGGTTCTTCTCCGCCAATAAAAGTAATAATAGCCAAACACTCCAGCAATTGCAATTTATATCAACACAATATCCAAAGTGAGTATCAAAACAGGTCAAAAATTCAAATATAAAATCAAAATAAAAAAGTTACTGCTACATGCTGACGTACAGATGATATCTTAGATGGTTCAGAACGAGATTTCAGAGCTTCTGATATGGGAGAGAGAGATTCTTCCAAAATTTCCTGCGCTTTCTCCCCAGGACCAGTTGTCAGGGCCAAAAGTCCTACGAAGAATTATTGTATAATATGCTACTGATCTGCAATAAAATTGTAAGATCAACATTGTTCATGTGAAGAATAGAAATACTTACCAATGACATGAGATGCCAAAGCAATCTCCTTGGCATAACCCTTCTTGATTGAGTTCAGACATTGATGCAGGAGTGTAGCAGACCTGGGTTAAGAAACGTTAAGAAACATTAGATTATCACCAGAACTATGATGCCTGGACAAGTGCATCAGTAAAAATGAAATTCCATTAACTCTAATGAACTGAGTACCTAAGATAAAGTCCCATAGCTAGGAGTAATATTAAGTGATCCAGTTCTTACATTTTTTTTAAAATAAAATCATCACCAATCTTAAGGGAAAGCAGATGCAAATCAAAACTACCGGTAAGTTTAGAATAATGCAATAAGTGGCAGATTGTATAAAGGATACAAGTTTTGAGAGAAGCCTCAATGTCTCCAAATCTTCAAGAATATTGCTCTGTTTAATAACCTGTCCCTAAAAACCAGACACCCACTCGGGGCTAAACATGCTCGTTCGACCAACTTGAAATTTTAATTTGAAAACTTATAAGTAAAGTTTAGCCGAACCTGTAATGACGTCGAGCTCATAGACATTGCTAATTTGAGGGCCATGATTGAAAGCTTGTCCACTAATACCAGCATTGGAGATTGTACCACCAACAGAAAGATACAAGTAATCAGTCCACGATTTTGGTGCAAGTCCATACTCTATGGTGGACCTCAAAACATCTACCCATAGTTCCCCACCCCACACATCTACGTACACGAATTTCTCCGAAACTATAGTCAAAGCCAACTTCCTCGAACTACTCATTTGAATGACCACGCCATTTGTAGCCGTGGCTTGCCCATTTATAGAATGCCCATGTCCTCTAGCCGAGACACTGAACCCATGAGCCGATTCGAAAGCGGCTTTGACAATCCGGACAATGTCCTCTGCTGAAGAAGGATGTAGAACGGCTAATGGATTGGCTCTCTGCAAGCCACCAAAGTCTTTGGAAGCCGTTTCCACGTCGGACGGCTCGAAGCTGAATTGATCGTGCAATCCAAGGCGTAGCAACTCCGTGGGGTCCAACGTTAATCCAACGTTCCAGGACCAGTAGAAGATGGAGCCGGAAGAGGAGGACTTGGGTTTCAAGAGTTGGGAGGAGGCCAAGAATCGCCCAGCAACGGAGACCAGACCATGGGGAGGGGAGGAGCACGTCTTGTAGCGGAAGTACTCGGCGCCCGTCTGAAGGTTCCAGCAGCTGATGCCTGCGTCCGTCGGTGACATTTAATTTGCGGAACTTTAAGGCGTTGCTTCAAAATCATCTTCTTGCGCTGAATCCTCACCACTTGCGGCTATTTCACAAATCGGTGGAGATCCTTCTTCGGCGGCAACTTCACAAATCGGTGGAGATCCTCACCACTCTTCATCTTTGGAGCCATTTATCCCAAATGAGAGGGATTCTGTCCTCGAAAATTAGGTTAGGGTTTAGGATTCAAACCAGTTTCTGACAAAAATAAAGAGTGATCTTGGATTCACTTTTTAAGGGAAAGTGGAAAAAACCTGCAAATCCACACATTAACAACGCTAATTTAGACGAGTAATTTGCAACGTTTCGAAAATGTTGCAATAAGTTTACCTTTTTGCAACGTTCGTTAAACGTTGTGAAAAGAGACGTTTTTTGCAACGTTTATTAAACGTTGAGAAAAGGTAAACTTTTCGTAACAGCTAATAAATATTGCAAAAAGTGACATTAGCAACATTCATTTTAAAAATGTTGCCAAAACTCAACTCCATTAATTAATTGCAACATTCACTTACTAAAATGTTGCCACATTTATCAACAAATGTTGTCTTTTAAGTGTTGCAAATGATCATTTTTGGTGTAGTGAATGCATTTGTTTCATCCTTTTCACATAAGATGAGAGTTTTGAACACTGTATTATATATCATATCATGATCATATCTATAGTCGATAAACTTAACACTAATATAGTTGGAGAAATACCTACAACATTTCCATTGAAGACAAGCATTTCATGTATCATCGACCTAGTGCCAAATTTAATATTGTCTCTTTTGCATGACTTTCATGTTGACTTTGTTTTGGTGTTATCAACTTGTGATACTTCTCGAGTCGTCACATTATTTTCTAAGGCCATTGTTTGATTGCACAATTTTCCTATTGATATTAGGATGCTTCCTATTAATTATTGACATATTGTGTTAGCTCCTCCATTTATTGACAATGTTTTTATTTTTCATGCTAAGACTAAATGACAAATTCTTTTTAATCACAACAATTTATGAGCTTGCTTTTGATATGCAATAGAAATTTGGAGATTTTAATGGTGATTATTATTCTTTATGTGCGTTTCTTTGAATCGGTTTCCTAAATAAGTTAAGAAAAAGTTTTTAAATCTTTCATATAACAATAATCCATTTGACTATCACATGAAAGTTGTGTTTTTAATATAACATAATTATTTCCTTATTGAGGTCATTCGAACTTTCGATGTTACAATTATTTTTTCTATAGGCCAATCTGCAATGTTAGTTCCTTGTGCTTCTCATTATGCACAACAAAGTGAAGTTTTTAGAGAGGAGTTGCATAAGTTGTTGTCTTTTGGAGTTCATCGATAGTAAATTAGAAGGAGAGATCATCCCCATTGATCATATTATATTTTTGGGGATAATTTACCGTTTCACTTATTATCAAACGACGAGTATCAATATTTAATTCATAAGAAAGATCTCTCCCTTGGAATGACTCCACATATATGTTGTTGTTAAGAGTTCAATACGACACTTTATTAAGGCAAAATATCTACTTTCTTGGAGTATGAAATTCCAATCTACCTCATCAGAGTCAAGTTCTCCCAACCGAAAAAAAATAATGGAGATAAAATAAAGGTAGATTTTTAAATAGGATGTTAAATTAGATTTTAATTCAAAATATGTTTATTTTGATTAGATTAGAGCAGTTTCAAGGGGTTCTTTAAATAAAATATTATTTCCATTTTAAAGAGTTAAACGATCCAAACGACTCTTCAAATTAACATTGTAAGAGCATCTTCAAGAGACTCTCTATTTTAAAGACTGTATTCTATTATTTAGAGAGCATCTATAAATTTAAAGAGTTAAAATTTTGAAATACTCCAACAAACTCTTTATATTTAACACTTAATTTTACTATTCCTAAAAAAAATTATTGTTTTTCTTTATCTTTTATTTTAACTAGCTTATTTTTAAATTATTTTATTGTTTTCATTGAAAATTGAAACACTTTGAATGCATTTAATTATAGAGAGTGAGTTTGGTTCTCCAAATTTGGAGAGACAAACTCACTCTCTAAATTAAAATATTAATTTAAAGAGTCTCTTAAAGTATGATTTTAAATGTTCACTCTTTAAAATAGAGAGCATATCATATTTAAAAAAGGTTGAACCCCAACCTTAAGGGCTCCCACCAACCCTGCCCTAGGCCATTGTGGAGGAGATAAATCGCAGTCAGGATGTGCCTCCCAAGAGTCAGGATGGAGAACATATCATATTTAAAGAGTTTATTGAAGATGCTCTAAGAGTATTTTCAAGAGACTCTTTATTTAAAAAGAGCATCTTATACATTATAGAAAGCATCTATAAATTTAGAAAGTAAAAAAAATTATGCACACCAACAATACTCTTAGTTTTGGCTATTTATTTTATTTTTTCAAGAAATATTTATAGATTTCTTCTCATATTTTATTTAACATAATTTTTTATATATCAATGATCAATCAATTAAATATATTTTAAATAGTTTAAGAAGTCGAGTATTAAAATACGTGACTTATTAAGTGCAATAATTGAATATTAAGAATAGAGCGTGAACTTGACTCTCTAAATTTTAAAAAGTCAAACTCACTCTTCATTTTATAAAAAATAAACTAAAGAGTCTTTTGAAGTTTACTTTTAAGCATTGTTTTTTTTTTTTTAAAATAAAGAGCATTTTTTTTAAAGAATGTCTTTGAGATGTTCTAAAATAGATAATGAGTTTGGGATTCTAATTTGGGAGAGCTAAACCCAATCTCAATAATTAAATCATTTAATGTATTTCAATTGTCAATGGAGAAAAATAATATAATCACCTGGATGGAAGCTAATAAAAATAAAAGATAGAAAAAATAATAAATATTTTTTTGAAAGCAGTAAACTTAATTCTTAAAAATAATTTAAACTTGATATTAATGTACATGTAGCAAAATTGAATAAATAAAATCTCCTAGAGATGCTCTTAAATTAAATTTAATAATTCAATAAAATTCTAGTTTATTTGTTATTCTTTTAGCTTTCTTGCTCTATAAATAAAATACTGAGCATGTTTGAGCCTCATTTTATTATTATTATTATTATTATTATTATTATTTTTGCAAAAAAAAAATATTTTGAAATAGTGAATTGGTGGAGAAAAAATAAGGAATTTTTTTGAATTTATGTGTAATATTACTTTATTAAAGAATATGTTATTGAAAATAAAAGAGAAAAATATATTTTAAAAAAATGAATACAAAACAAGAGTTTAATAATTATAATTCATAACCCCTAATTATATGAATAAATTGATATTTACTTCTGCCCTCAATTCTTCTTTTCTTTATATCCCTTTCTTTTTTTTAATCTTCAAGTGTTCGTTGTCAAATATATGCTCCTTCATCAATAAGGTAATAAAAGTTTTCCATTACCTAAATAGGTAAGCAAGCTAATTTCATCACCAGAAATTGACATTTTTTTTGAATTTCAGCATTCAAATTTTCACTAGACCTGCTGGTGCTTCACTTGGAAAGGTCTATTCTCCACAGATACAGAGTACCAGCTCCATGAAATGTAATGTAACTGAAAAATCTAAATGAAGCTTTCGATTCTGTATAGTCTGTTATGTTTCATCTTCTAAGTGTAAATGAAATTGCTACACAAAAGGAAGCTTTCCTCTTTTTGCTTTTTCAAAACTAAACAATTTCATACAAATAATACTAATTCCATTTCCATAACTCTGCAATGTTTGGGTCAACCACCAAGATAACCATCTGAAGCCGAACAAATAAGTACCCAAAAACTTGGGAGTGTCAATATACTGAAACCCATGTAGGAGAGTTGCAATTTATGTAGCAGAAAGAAGGTTTCCAATATGTTACGGAAATAAAATTGAGCATGTTTGAGTTAATCGAGAATAGAAATTCTCCCAATAACTAAAGATTTCCACCCCTTTTTGGGCTCCATAACTAGAATGAGTATTTTATCAGAAGAGGCTGATGACAAACTGGGAATCAGAGAGTTCTAACTTCTATCTCTAGGCATGATTTGCATGAAATACCACCTAAGTCAGTCAAAAATTCTCTCCCCAGTGGAGAATAGAAGAAACAAAATTGAGCTAAAGATACAAAGTGACCCTGGGATGATAAAAACTGCTCTCCAGCTATCCGGACTAGTGAGATCCAACTGAGCAGCCTTAGCGGCTTCAAGAAGTCGACCAGTAAGATCAACCCCAATAATGCCAGCTAAGGTACCGGCTGTGTTAGAAACCCCCATTACAATTCCTGCATACCTTGGAGCAACATCCATGTGATTTACTGCAAATCCAGCTCTCCCCAATGCCAAGAAACCAAGAGCCACAGAAGAACAGAACACAACTCCACCAGGCGTTCTGAACCTGGGAAGAGCCATTATAGAGCCATTAATGCAAAAGAAGCCATCACAAATCCTATGGTATTTAAAAGCTTTCTTGTTCTAGTCACAGACAAGACTCTCCGGGTAATCAAGTGATCGGCAATCACCCCACCAATATTTGAGAAGAGAAACATGTTGAAATAAGGCATCATCTTAGAAGATCCCATGTCTTCAAGACTAAGCTGGAGGCCCAATTCAAAGTACGTCGGAAGCCAGTTCATGAGCACGTAAAGAGCATAATGGAAAGTGAAATTATTCACCACAATTGCCCAAACTGGCAAACTGAAAATAATTTTCTTCCATGGAATTTTTGGGGTTCTGATGGAATGTCCTCCATTCTCAACTTTCGTCTTTTGATTCCCTTTAATTGGCAGCAATAATTCTCCAAATCCAGCAGCAGAGGCTTTTGGATGCTCAGAACGAGGTGGGTCAATGGCATACTTAAACCAAAGTACCGACCAAATGGCACCTAAAGCAGCTTCGGCAAGAAATACCGATTGCGGACCTCGAAACTTGACCAGACTCGGAAGAATAAGCATTCCTGCAACTGCACCAAAATACATCCCAGAAGTTGTCAGAGAAACAGATCTTGATCTTTCATGTGGTGGTACCCATTGTGCCAGTACAGTGTGAATGGAGGGAAAGATGAAGCCTTGTGCAACTCCGACCAGCAAGCGGGCTATGACCAGTATCGTAACTCGGTTCAGATCAAGTGGCACAAAAGCACATGTTATAGACCATAAAACAAATGAAAGTAGGAGAATACGCCTTTCCCCCAATTTTTTGGGCTGCCCAACCGCCCGGAACTTGTGAACAGGCATACCCATAATAGAATGTTGAAAGTATCGTGCCCTTGCTTGTTTGATTTACTCCTGTGGCATCAGCAGCAGCAGTATATGCAATGGAAAAACCCACACGTTCTATGTAGCAGACAGAAGTGCGGATGAAGGTCAAAATTACTATCACATGGCGCTTTGGAATGTTTGTTCTCTTCATTCTCTTTTGCGTTTACGAACAGAAATCAAAAAGATATGGACTACTCTTCTATTTAACAAAGTTATCTGTAACGTTACATGACTTTGATTTTACCAAAATGAATCCAAAAACAACAGCAGCAATTCCATGACTCCAGAAACAGCCAAACTAGAAGCCCTTCCTGGATTTAAAATTGGACTTTGACATTCATTAATGTGTTAAGAAGACAACTGTGCAAGAAAATTTCATAAAATGAGAAGAAAATCATATAAGATGATGATTTAGAATAGATAGCAGAAGACTTTTAGCAACTTCTTGAAACTGAACATCAGATGGTCCTAATTGGTTTTTGAACACTGAAACTTTCTTATGCCAATTTGTTAAAATGTATCTTCTAGTCAACAGTAACATTGGAACAACATTGAATGAAGTACCATTTGGATGTCTATTGGTATTACATGATAATGTTAATTCATGACTCAAAAAGTTTCAACAATCAAGCGGGCTTAGCATATCACTAGCTTTCGACCAATAAAAATACATAGAAGGCGATTAGGCAAGGGTAACAACTTTGAAAGAAACGATACATCTTAATGAAGTATAAATTGTGCTCAGATTCAAATGGATAAAAAAATTTGAAGGAAACTATCTTACAGTGCGAGTAGGGATGACAAAAAAATCCGTCCCGTCCCAGCGTTGCCCCGCCCCGACGGGTTGGTGGGGTGGGGCTGGGAGAGGGTGCCCTGCCCCGAAGCTCCCCGAACCCGCCCCGTGAAGAATAAAAAAAATTAAAAATTAAGAAAAAATTAATTAACAAGAAATTTTTGTAAAAAAAAAAATTAAAAAAAATTAAACGGGACAGGAAATGAGACAAGCTCGAGCCCCGAACCCGCCCCGCCCCGCCCCGC
>CAIGRO010151928.1:0-11131 GCA_903798355.1 Fraxinus baroniana | reverse complement strand
ATCTGTACACTTGCGGTAATCAAAGTTGAACACTTTTTCGACGTGTCACACATCAATTTATCCTCCTGAGCCATGGCTAGCACGCTCGTGCAACTTTGTGATTCCGCTAGTCGGTCGTGAAACCACTACTACAGCTTGTTACGAATACTTTCAATCATTACAAGGATTGGTATCTCTCGATCCTTCTTGGATAATGTACTGGGGACTCTGCATTGTTTGACGTCATCATATTGTATTGACGCCCTGGAAAATGTGATCGCGCCCAATGTTCAAAACCCATTTTTGTTAGATACTCCCATGTTGGGGATGATTTACTTTCTATTTTCACCATAAATTTATTGTAATCTTCAACATTATAAGCTTTGGCCGCTCTCATAAACAATGAAACGATGCATTATCTCCAATACTTAGTTTTCAGGTTGCCTTATATATGGAACATGCAATACCTATGATGTCAGGAAAAACTTCAGTAATATCATTTATTATAGATGGTCCCCGATGAGTTACGAAGGCAATGTCCTCGACTTTCCCTTAACTTAGTGAAGAACCAATGCGTTGATAGATTATTTTTGCTATCGACTATGTCGAATACAAGAGGATAAATTTGGATGTTAGCATCTTGACACGTAGCAATAATTAACTTGCTTTAGTATCTAGCTTTCAGAGTTTTGCCATCGACTACAATTAAGGGTTGCATCGCATTTCGAAATCCCAAATGCATTGTCCAAGAGCCATGAAGAAAAGCTTAAAGTAATTCTCACCCTCTGTCTCAATAAAAAATGCGGAGCTAGAATTAGTTGTACCCATGTAATGGCAATACCTAACCAATTTAGTATAGCTCTCCTTGACCGAGCCCATTAAGTCTTTCAACGGGTATTCTTTGACCTTCTAAGCATTCTGGTAGCTCATGACAACTCCACACTCTCGACGAATGTCATTAATGATGTTCAATGGTCCGTGGGTCCTAATACCTGTACATTATCTGTCGACCAATAAACCGTGATCGGGCTTGCCTGTGATCATTTCGGCAAATTCTCACTCGGTAAGTATGTTCTCGCGTAAACGTGTGAACTACAAATAACTCATTCGTGTTCATCTTCATCGCTCGTAAACGCCAATGGCAACTGTTGTCGACACAGACAGTCGTCAGCAATGACTTGTTTGATTTCTTCACTTTGAACTTAAAGTTGTATTTCAGTACAATTCGGTGCGCAGCTTCCCACAAATCTTTATTTGTTTTAAATAGTTTCTCGACATACAGATCCTCATTATCAGGAAGCACTCGCAAAGAATTAGATGACGGTCCATTCAATCCAGCCACTGCGCTCCCATCCCACCCATGTCTCTGATGGGATAAGAAATCAAATCCTCATTTGTAAATTTATTATTATTCTCGTTATTGTGAACTATCGACGAAATCTTGTGTGTAATAGCGAGATCACGAGGATGAACAACTGTCTCAGAATAACCACATCATCCTCACGAGCTATCTTCACTATGTCCCAAAAACCACTCACTTTCAGCGACATTCTACCTTACTAAAGTCACTCAATGAGGAGTCATGTGCATTTTGTTCAATTCAATTAGATAATTCACTTCAACCTCAGAAGCAACCTTCATAGGTGGAATCAGAATGAATGAATACTCGTTGAATTGAAATTTTGGTTTCATATCGTACTGAGATAGATCGACTTTCAGCTTGTTTTGTAAATCATGGTACATTTTCACATATGATGTGTTCAACGTTATGGAACTTGGAATACCACCACGTATATCATTCGTCAATTTCAATACCCATCGATGTTTTCATCCAATTAAAAATTACCAAAGTAACAAATTGGAATCACAATCATATTTGGATAACGAAACAAAATTTTTAATTATAAGAAAATAGTCGAGAAATCGGTCCAACCACTGGACTGTTAGGATTTAAAAAAAGCAACTTAACAGTTGGTTGCTATGGTTGTTAACAGTCGGCCGACTAGACATAACGACTGGCTATTACGGTCATGATATACAAATGAATTTTTTTCTTGTTTATGCTTAAAAAAATTATAGATTTATTAAAAAAATTATCTACTTGTTAATCTATATCGAAATAAGATTTATAAATTAAAAACGTATCTGATTTAATGAAAACGAAATTAAACATACATAAATATACTTACTGATTCAAAATGATGACGTAAAAAAATCTTGTTCATCGTTTGATCAATTTTTGAGATTTTGAGGTAGAAACAGACGAAAAATGAGAGAGTTTTTATCTGTGTTGGAATAAACGGATAAAAAAAGTTAGCTAATTTAAAATTTTTAAGTGGGAAGTGTTAAAAGGGAAGTATTGTCTTTTAGATAAAAGTGAGTTTTTTGTAATTGTATTGCTTACTTAAGGGCATCTTTGTCTTTTACAATTCAAAAAGTCAATGTGAAAATATGCAGTTAGGCTTAATAGCACAAAACGTCTCTACATTTGAAATGTAGTGTGCTAAACGTCACTACGTTTCAATTTTTTGTATTTTCACCCCTAATTCAACGTTTCATTGCGAAAAAGTCATTTTCACCTATTTTAACGTAAAATGACAAATATATCCTCCTATATAAACAAAACAAAAAAGAAAAGAAAAATAAAGAATAAATTGCAATTTTATTCCTAAACTTTTTAAATAATGCAAATAGTCCAAAATAATTATTTTCATTTAGAAAAGAAAATAATTTTTTGGTCAAAATTTTGGATCTGAAAACATTGGCGACAAAGGGACACCACCGGACCCGGCAGAGACACCATCGGGCCATGGCAGCAAGATCGTGCTGCTTTGCCACAACTTAGAAGCAACAACGACCGTCGCTGCTACGTGTTGCAATAGTGACGACGAGCTACCTGTTGCAACGCCATTGCTGTGAATTGCAGCGGCGAGCACCGCTACTAGAAATCGCAACAGCGCTGGTTATTGCAACAACCTCGTACGCTGTTGCAATACCCGGTGGTGCGCCGCTGTTGCACCACTGTTGTTCTTGTCGCCCGACGCTAGAGTTTCTAGGGTTTCTACTACAGTAGAGAAAGGGTGGAGGCGGGGGCCTCTCTTGTAATTTGTGAAATTGCAGGTCCCCGCCTACAATTATGAAAGTTAGGGTTAAGTTTGCAATTTTTAAAAAGGGGATCTGTTCTATAATTTATTAAATTTGAAAGCCTTGATCATAGTTCTTTTTAAGATTTCGGTCAAATTAAAGACTCGTTTGCATTTTGTTTAAAAAGTTAGGAGTAAGATTGCAATTCATTATTTATTTATTTTTATTTTTTTATATAGGAGGGTATATTGGTCATTTTACGTTAAAAATAGGTGAAATGACGTTTTTCGCAATGAAGCGTCGAATTAGGGATGAAAATACAAAAAATTGAAATGTAGGGACATTTAGCACACTATATGCCAAACGTAGGGACGTTTTGTGCTATTAAACCTATGCAATTATTAAAAATTCAAAGTAAAAATTAGGGAATTTGACCGAGTCAATTTTAAAAGTACCCCCAAAAGATAATGAATGCAACCGTGCAATATATGTTACCTTTCAAGTCAACGAAGGCCATCTTTCCAGCACAATGATATTTTCAAAACCATCTTATCGACAAAAACAACTTATTGACAAAAAAAAAAACTAATATTCCCTTGTACATAGATAAAACTATCCCCACGTACAAAACCAACAACTTAAAATTTTCAAAAAGAAGAAAAATTATGTTTTAGTACAGGTTACACTCTGACTTTTGTAGATCAATCACTGGTACTTGAAAATGATACTTGAGCAAGCATAATTATCCTTGATAAAAACACGTAGAATTTTCAAACTTTTATCTCCATAATGATGGAAGCCTAAGCACCCAAAAACCAAGATATTTGGTTTATTTATGTTGTAAATTACAGGTACATCGTGTTGTCACTCCATACAGAACGAGTAGAGGTGACAATGGGTCGAGCCGTGTACGAGCTCGGCTCATTACTCGTGGTCTTGTGGCTCGTGGGCCGAGCCAAGCTTCGACTCGCGAGCTCGTTAATTTTCCAATATTTTCTTTAAAGATAAACCTTTTAAAAAAAAGATAAACTCTCCTCCTTTATCCGGGTTTGAGACCGATTACTTCGAATTTATCCGAGTTTGAGACTGATTACTTCAGTTTCGAGTAGGTAGAGTTAAAAATTGTACACGAACAACTCATTACATATACAATTTTTGAGAAAAATTAAAAAAGTATTATAAAACAACAAATTTTGATTAATATGGTTAAATTAAATAAGCTTTTGAAATTTAAAAAAAAAATTGATAAGTTTTTATGATTCTACAAATATTGTATAGAGTTTACTAACCCACTAGTTGAATGGTACTTGAACGTTTTTATATAATTGTTAGGGCTTTTCATAACCTTGATTTTAGTGCAATTACATATTTCATGAAATTAATTTTAAAAAATATTGAGAAGAGTTGTCTATGTTATTTCTGTTAGCATGCATCACAGACCTAAATTTGTAATTGATCAGATTTCAGGAGCTTTTAACCTGTAATACACCTATCACTTATAGAAATTTAGAACAAACTTTATGTGAAATGTATGAATCATATGCAGAATGAATAAGTACGAATATTAATCGGGTACCCTCTGCATCTACTCCTCCCATTGATATACCCGAAGATGAAAATGAAGTATTAACTTTATTCGAAGGCATTAACTCATATAGATATGATGCAAATGCAGGTGGTTCCTTTAGTAGTAGTTTATCAACCGCATGTAATCAAACATCAGATGTAAGTCCAAATGCATTACCTGATGAATTAATTGATTAATTTAATCATAATTGCCTAATAACAAAACAATTAAGAAAAATTCAGAAGAAGTAATTGAATTTTAGTGAAAGTACGAACGACGATGACCAGTGATTTTTGCGATGACAAAAGACTTACTAACATCTCTGGTTAGCACTATAGCTTCAGAGTTTGCTTTTATTGTAGTTAAGTGAGTTCTGTCCGAGATCATGAGCTGACTGATATTTTGAAAGCATTAATGTGCATGAATGACTGACAAGATGGTTATTTTCGAATGCAAGATAAATATGCCGAAACTGCATGTCGTCAAATATGTAAAATCCAATCGGATTCATTCAAAATAGTATCATCATCGTTTCTAATATGTCTATTGTTATAAAATTTAGTTATTATATGTTCAAAGCATTTGCATGATTTTAATAATAAGTAAGTGGAGTTCCATATGTGCCTTACGTCATTAATAAATATTTTCGTATTCGTCACCCCAGATTCGGCACAAAATTCCTCAAATGCTTGTTTTTTACTAAGTGAAATCGTGATATACACTAGTGCATCCTTAATTCTTTGAGTTTTATTCTTAATATGTTTCAAATCGTTCTACACTATTAAATTAAAAATATGGCACACACATCGAATATGAAACATATAACCATCGAAATCAGGTTGCAATAATTTGCACAATTTATCGATAACTACCTTATTAACACTAACGTTGTCAAATGTAAATGAAAGAATTTTACTCTCGCAACGACGTTCTCTAATAATGTTCATAATAGCGTTATATATGTTAGCGATGTAAAGTAACTCAATAATTTTGAAAGTAATACTTTTTTATGTATACTCTAAAGTTGGTCTATTTAGTGTGCAGTTGCAGGTATATAACATCTTTTATTAATCTCTTTCCATATATCCGAAATTAAAGATATAATACCCCCATATTTTTCTAAATCGGCAATCAATAGTTTTTTTGTATGAAGTAAATATTCTATTGTATCTGAACGAAGAGTGTTTCAACTTACTCCAACGTACATCGGTTGAAGATATTCTTTCACGTACGAGACAAAATATTAGTTGTCCGCTATTACTAGAGGCAACTCACCAGTGGCAACGAACTTCATCATTCTCGTATGAGCTTTCTTCTCCAAATATATCCACGTAATAGTAGAACCGGTGCCTCAACTACCAAATTGCAGTTGTGTTTGAGCGGCAGGAAAAAGCCCATGTTTGACCGCACATGCTTTGTAGTGACGGTTGAGTTGGATGGTTCCAATACCTTTTTGTCATGTCAATTGTTATTGACAGTATTTACATACTACTTTAAATTCTGCAACTCCATCGACCACACGACTTGTTTGAATCAATTTAAGATGATCACAACATTTTACCTGTTTTTCCCCATTTTTTCAGTGACTGTTTCAATCACTTTTCTAGACAGGCTCATGGCTCAGGCTTGCCTGGACAAGCCCACGAGTCGCTCGAACGTGGGCGACCCAAGTGGGCGGCTTGCTCGCGCTCGAGCTCGTCATTTGAAGAGCTTGAGCTGCCCACGAGCCGATTGCCACCACTAAGAACGAGAAGCCCATTTCAATTTATAAGCACAACACGAATATTATTTTATTTTTTTTAAATACAGATCATTTTTTAAAGAAATACTATTTTCAAACAATTTATAATGTACATATGTTATTCCTAATAACTTGAAAATTCTGCCATTTCCGTCGTAAAGAATAATGTCATTGAGGAATATTATATTATACTATACTTTAATTATATGTAAAATATAAAATCTAAGCTAACGAGCCTAAAGGGCAAAAAAAATATGCACCTTGGAGTTAAAACCCATCCCCACATTTTTCATTTTGCTCTCATCTAGATTTCAAACCAAGCCCACAAATCTTAGCCACTGGCGGAGTCTCCCAACTGGCCGTCCGATTTCTCAACTTCTCAAAATCATTGATACACTGCTCGATTTTCAGGGACCAAACTTCCTTCCTCGCCGCAGCTAGCTTTTTCCCAGCCACCCTATCAAATATTTTCTCCCACCCATTTTCCCATTTATCATGAGCATCACAAAGCTGTACGGTGTTGTTGGTCCATTCAGTCCAGCTCCATCCTTTGTCAAGCCTACTCATTATAGGCCCAACGCACGACCCAGTACACACCGGCGTACAAGGCCTGCATTTAGCTCCACTTAATGCGCCTGGGCTAGACAACGCTGCCACCGGGACCCCAAAACGGGCCGGGGGGAAGTCATATTGACGATCTGTTACTATACAAAACGGAAGGGGTTTGGTAACATAAGGGACCTTTCGAGTCGTGAGTTGGGCCTTGAATGCGGTTTCCGAGTTAAGCTGTGTGAACCCGGCAGAGTCGAGTTCGGAAACCATTGAAAGTCTTGAAAGTGCAACAATCGAGCTGTTAACATCGCCAACGCCAAAACGATCATTTAGGCCACCGTAAGAGGAACCTGGTGGAACTAAGTACTGACCTGGGATGAAGTTATCGGGAGCCAACGGTTTGGACCAGTACCCATCAACTCGGGTTCGGATAATCCATTCATACGTAAAATTGTTCTTTTCTTGGTATGATTGGATCATTGTTAGGCATCCTTCTACCAGATTGAAATATTGCAACAGGCCCTACAATTGGAGAGAAAGAAGATTGATTAGATGAAATGGCACCGTAGCAATTGAAGGGCATGATCCACGAAATTTGATGACTACGCAGATGCACATAATATCGTCTATGTAATGATGTTGTCCAGTCTCAATTGAATTTTCTATTAGCATACACATAAATTCAACTCATTAAGAACACAATACCTTCCCAACCAGATATAACCTCGGATCAGAAAACCAAACAAAAAATGAATTCCCACTCTTACCAAAATCCCATCTATCAGTAACAATCAAGAAACAACAAATGGAAATTTAACCACAACAGGACACCAATGGCGGATCCAGAACATTCAAAGAAACGTCAAATACAGACAACAAAGTTTAGGCAACCGCATCTTAGCCTTGGAGCTGGTAAAATCATCACAAGTTTGGTAAATTTTATATAAATTCAAAATGCACGGATAAACAAAATTTTGCAGTGCGGCCGGCTAGAAAAAGAACACTTGCAAGATTGATGTTTCAGACTAGTAGCCAAAACTACACAATCCCATCTAATTGGATTTTGCCATTTGCCAAAAATAACCAACACTTTTCTATTCTCACAACCAACAATAACTACTTTCATAAATATTTGAAAACTAAACAATGAATTATACATTATGGGATGTCTTTAATTGAACTTTTTTTCAAATTGCATTAATTTATGGCTCAATTACGTAATTAATGAAAGGGTTAATATTAATTAACTTTTAATTTGCTTGTTTTGCAATAATAAACACAAGGGAACAAAAAAAAAGTGGATCTAGTAAGTGTACCTGTATGCCGTTTGGCGAGTTCTGAGAAGTGAGGACTCGGAGCTGTGACTCGGTCTCCGGCATCAGTTGTGGCTGAAAGATTTTTACGGCGGCGATTCTGGGCGCCTTCTTCAGAAGCGTAAACTTGTAAGTACTCGAATCCAACGGGCTGTGAAGAAAGAGATCGGAATTATTATACACTTTGAGAATCCTCTTCACTATGGACGGTCCGGTGAGTTCGAATCGCCTAGCCCCGCCAACTAAACAAACCGCAATCCTCGGCCCTTTCTTGGGCTCGGGCTGTGTCTCGTTCTGTACATCATCGTCATGGCTGATGGGGGAGTAGTTCTTGAATATGGATTTGAAAGGGCCAAAATTGGAAAACGAGACCATTACGTTGGTGGTGTTGGCGTTGATTGACGAGAGAGAAACGTAGATAAAAAGTGAAATGGGTAAAAGGATTAAAAGCAGGAGCCTCCTGTCAAGATCCGAGATCCATCTGGAGAATTGCAACAGAATTTCTTTTGGGTTTTTTATGAAATTCATCATGCTTGAAAAAAATCCAATAATCTCTTGAATTTTGTACCTCTCGTTCTTCTTCCCATTAAGCGCACACAGCAGTAATGATTGATTTGAGAGAGAGGGAGAGTATAACAGATATACATACAAAATATATATAGAGAGAGAGAGAGAGAGACTACGGACTTTTCAAAGATTTTGATTTTGGAAGCTTTGTTGATCTTTCTCTTTGCTTTCAGTTTCGGTTCGTTCGTTGGCGGTCTGAATAGATTTTTAGGTTTGTTGAATTTTTGTATTTTGTAAGAGGAACTGATAAATTTATTGACAAGTAATGAGCAAATTATACATTATACAAAAATGATTATTTTTTATTTTCATGTTGAAGTCATCTTTTTACATATTTGGGAAGGTTATAAATCACTTATTCTATTTATTTTTATTTATTTATAATTAAAAAAATTTATAAATATTTTTGTGTAATGCTATTTATAATCAACCACTGTAACAGTCATCATATGTGTTAACTTATTTGACGCAATGTAATTATAAGAATTTAACGCATCGAATAACAATCACATACAATAATTACTTGCAATCGTTGACTAATATTATTATTACCCATTTCCAAAATATGCATTTTGGCATATTATCTTACGAAACAAGATGTAAGGACGTTTGGGTATATTTATTCCCTATTTCACAATCATTATTTTCAAACTTTTTTTATATATACTCATTTTTAATCATATATTCACACAATAAAATATTTTACACGTAAATTTAAACTTTTCCTTTATTTTTTAACAACACATTCTCCTGAAAATTACTATTCAAAACTCTTTTTCCCTAAATAAGATTGTCAAATAAGGGTTCAAGTCGATTAACAGTTTTTTCCATACATTTTTTATTGAATAAATTTATTTATCATTAATAATGATGTTCGCTAATCTGAGGGTGGGGAGCTATCATGCATTTTAATGCGCAGAATTATAAAAAAATATATATATTATTTAGAGTCTGTTTGATTCTCATTAATTGGGAAAAAATGAGTTTTAAATAGTATTTTTAGAAGAATGTGTGATAAAAAAAATTGGTATACGTACGAAAGTTTTTAATATGTGAATGTATGATTGAAAATGATCATATAGCAGATAATAAAATAAATTAATATGTGTCAAACATGCACTTGGTCTACACGTCTATATAAACGGCTGTTAAATAATATTATTGTCATGAATAGTAGTATTATTCTTTTTCTATTATTGAAGATAGTAAATTGGGGAGGAAATAATAATGGAGAAATACGTAATTATGTTGCTAATTTTAGTTTAATTGTTGAAACCTAGAAGAATGTCGGTAGGAGTGAGGGATTAATAATGAATGCGTGCGTGTGGCAATTGGCTACAGATTAAATAATTAAACATAATTAAGTTATGGTTTGACGACATATGCACTTTAACCCATATTAGGTAAGAGACTTTAATTATTTGAAACTAACGTTGAATTACCGTTTTGACATTTTCATAATTTAATTATTTTTTTAGTCGTTTGTCATCTATCTATATTTTATTCACCGTAGAAAAATCAATGGCTGAACATTGAACTCTTCAAATTATAAATAATAAATAGATAAATGATTTTTTAAGTAATTAATAATTCATAACATATTAAAGGGTAAGATTTGTAGGAATGCACGACAATTTAATCTCATTCGTCAACGTTGAACGTGCGTTACACGTTATTATGAAATATTTTATAAGTGTTATAAAAGTAATATTTAAATATGCATGAATGTTAATTAATTTAGAATTAATATCAAATAATATATACGTGACAATAAATGTTAAATCATTTTCAATTAAATAAAACTTAATGTTAATTAGCATTTATGGACATGAATAATGCAATGTATAATTAGAATTAATAACACTGAAATGCATCAATTAAAATAAATATTAATTAAATGAATTTGACAATGAAAGATTGATATGATGAAGAATAGTCGGGTCATAAACATGACAATAACAGTTAAGAGAATTTTTGCGGACAATTGCAACTCTAATGTACTTAGACTTTTCAATAATACCTTTAGTCTTCTTCTTTCCATTTATTTAAAGGTGCAATTGAAAAATCTGGTACACTTATTTGGCACGCATGGTTGGCATTAAATTATATTTGTTTAAGTATANCAATTGCAACTCTAATGTACTTAGACTTTTCAATAATACCTTTAGTCTTCTTCTTTCCATTTATTTAAAGGTGCAATTGAAAAATCTGGTACACTTATTTGGCACGCATGGTTGGCATTAAATTATATTTGTTTAAGTATAAATGAATTAATATTCAATTTTATATAAATAATTAATACTAAATAATTTATACGTGACAATAAAT
>CAIGRO010151905.1:0-11594 GCA_903798355.1 Fraxinus baroniana | reverse complement strand
CTTACTACTGGGAATCGTGGGTGCCGTAGAGCTTCTCATAGTCGATAGAGGAAAAGGGTCGTGGTCTTGTGTGTGAATTAGCCATTCTGCATACTGCACAAGACAAAATGTCTGATTCTATCTTGGATTGAGATCGGGTATGAGAATTGAATATAATTTATTTATTATCGTTTTGTGTGAGTTAGTCTATTTTAACTAAGTTAATAATTTTTAATGTTATTTGTATAGGCAGTCCAGTTGATTGACGATCACCTTCGTCGTCGATGGGATCTCCTCCACCCCCGATGGGATTACCTCCGCTACCGATGAGATCTCCTTATCCTCCATCCAGGCACTTCCCCCATGGATCTCCTGCGCACAGTGATCTATGTGACCTTCTGGCTAGATTTATGGCGGAGATGAGGGAGGAGGTGGGCGTGCTACAAGGAGAGGTAGGGGCGCTACGAGGGGAGATGAGGGAGGAGGTGGGTGCGCTATGAGAGAAGGTAGGGACGGTGCAACGAGAGATGAGTGGCGAGATATCAAGTTTACTTCAGTATTCCACGGTCATGTATCAGACCTTAAGGTGGAGGTCGTAGCGCTCCCAGACGATATAGCAGGACTACAAGGGATGATAGATGGGGCGACTCTCTATTTTGGCTAGATACTGCATTTTGGGAGGAGGCGATAAGGCTAGCGGAGGCGGAGGTGGAGGTGGAGGTGGAGGTGGAGGTGGTGGCGGAGGAGGGGGTGGGAGTGGCTGAGGTAGAGGTGGTACCCCTGATAACAGAGGATGAGAGGACACCGATCGTGACAAATGGTAAGAGACATGTTGTTGATGTGCGAGAGTAGGTAGTCGGTAAGAGGGAAAGATTGCCGTCACAATACGTCATATTTCCCTTTGCGGCTGAGGCGAAAAGAAGGACGTTCGTCGACGGTATGTACCCTAATCTCTTCCTGGAGGTGGACCATGCCATATGGAAAGCGTTCAAAAAGTGGAGAAAAATTATGCCCGGGTAAGTATTTATGATTTTAGTAATGTATGATATACTAACTCGTATATGCTTCTTTTAACGTTTTCTTTATTTCTTTTTTTCATAGCTAGCCGCACGATAGCTAAAATGACAATCTCGGACGTTTACAAGTGGTTTCATGATGTCACTACTTCGGGAGCTTGGATCACCGACGATGTAAGTGATGGAGTCATGTTGTTATTTTTTATGTATACATAATTTTTTCTTTATTAAATGAAATAACTCCATTCTTTTTTATTGGTATTTCCTGATGTAGTACATCGGCTTGGCCGTGGATTTGTTGCGTACCGAGCTGAAATATATCCCAAATCATTTCACATTCGTGGTCGAGTCATATTGAACATCGAGTTCGTCTGTGCCGTTATCATTGAGTATGGGTCGCTTCAACGTAAGGGTAACGAGTACATGGTGCTTAAATATATGCTCAAGTGGGTCATTGAGATGTCACCGAGTGTTGGGGAAAAAGCCATGTGAGGGTTGTACACATACGTACATTCCAGTGATCGCGAATAATTACTGTATTGTTGTAAAGATCGTGTTCGTTGACTCGACTATGTATGTGTACGACCCCGATCATTCATGTCTAACACAGGGTCGGCTCGAACATAACCTGGAATCGGTGGATGTGATCGTTCCGCTGATGACTAGACGAGAGAGAGTTAATGTGCAAGATAGACTGGCCATTGTACGGGACACAACAACGGTGCGACAGGAATATCGTAAGTCTTTGTAAATTTTTTTAACTTTAAAACTTAGTTTTTAGCTACACAGTATTGAACTAACACATTATTGTTCAATTGCAAGAGTGATTGCAGCATGTTCGTTATAAAGTACATTGAGTTTTTGAGTATTGCACATAAATTAGGCTAGTTTATATGAATTTAATTGTGATCCGTAAATATTGCATACTGAATTGTTTGTAAACAATGTACATTGAATTTTGTTTGTTCATTTATGAAATAATTGTAAATATTTGTATATTTAATAGTTTATTCATTTATCAAATCCATTGATTGGTTTAATCTACTATATGTCCATGTCGACTTAAATAAAACAATCGCATTAAAAAAAAAAAACAATTTTAGAATGTTCATTTCACAGCAATATCATTACACATGGGTCTAATTGTCATTTAGGGGAATCTGACTTGTACAAAATTGACAGTATACTCTGTTGCTACACATTTGTAGCACCTACGCAGTCGAGTAAACTCTTAGGTAGATGGTATTCTAGACGTATATGGACGTCCAGGAGCACATGGTTCAACTTGCGATGGCAACAAACTATTAAGTAGGAGAATATGGTCAGGGACTTCCCACTCAACTTCATTACGCTGAGGAAATATTGTCCTAACATACGCTGCTCTCCAATAATTAGTCGTATAATAAGGAGAGCATAATGTCTTTGCTGCAAAGCCTTTATACATATTCACCGTGACTGCATGCTCATATGGAAAACTCTCCAGCTAAAATTGATGACAATTGCAAGTGTTATCAGTCAAGTCTACCAAGTATGTAGTATTATATGCACATTTTACGGAGAAGCGCAACTCATCCAGTGATTCCACATATAACTTTCTCGCAAGCTTTGTAGCTTTGAAGAGTTTATCCTTTTGAGTCGGGGCTAGAACGCTAGTGCAACTTTGTGCTTTCGCACGTCGGTCGTGAAACCACTACTACAACTTGTTACAAATGTTCTTAATTATTGCAAAGATTGGTAACTCTCGATCATTCTTGAATAATGCGTTGAGAGATCCGCATTGTTTGATGTCGTCATATTGTATCGACGACCTAGAAAATATGATCGCACCTAGTGTTCAATCCCCATATTTTTCAGATACCCCCATGCCGATAACGATTTGCTTCTTATTTCCATCATGCACTTATTACACTCTTCAACAATATAAGCTTCGATCGCTCTCTTGAACAATGAAATGATACTTGTGGCCCGAAACTTAGTCTTAAGGTTGCCTTGTATATGATACATGCAATATCCATGATGCGCCTCGGGAAATACTTCGACAATACCATTTATTATAGATTGTCCCCGATCGGTTACGAAGGCAAAGTCCTCGACTTCCTCGATTACATCCCTCGGCTTTGTGAAGAACCAACGCATAGACAGATCATTTTCGCTATCGACTACGATGAATACAAGATGGTAAATTTGGATGTTGGCATCTTGACATGTAGCAATAATTAACTTGCCTTCGTATCTAGATTTCAAAGTTGTACCATCGACTAGAATTAGGGGTCACATCGCATTTCGAAATCCCCGAATGCATTGTCCAAAAGCCATTGAGAAAAACTTAAAATAATTTTCGCCCTCCGTCTCAATAAAAAAGGCCGAGCCAAGATTAGTTATTTCCATGTTATGGAAATACTTGGCTAATTTAGCATAGCTCTCCTATGTCGAGCCTATTAAATCCTCCAACACACATTATTTGGCCTTCTGGGCCTTCTAGTAGCTCATGACGGCTCCGTAACCACGACGGACGTCGTTAATGATGTTTAAAGGTCTGTAGATCGTTCATGGGTCTTCATACTTGTGTATTATCTGTCAACCAATAAACCAGGCTCAAGCTTGTTTATGATCATTTCGACGAACTTCCATTTCGCAAGTATATTCCCTTGTATATTTGCGAATTACAAAGAACTCGTTCGTGTCCATTTTCGTCACTCGTAATTATTAAATAAGTAAAAAAATGAACTAAAATCTTATTAATTGCATTACCACATGGCCTATTAACAATGAATTTTATGTTAATACATATATACTGCATACATCATCAGATGGTTCAGATTGTACCAAGAAAATTTGTGCAAGTGATCAGGCTTTACAAGGTTGTCCGCAAGAACTGTACAACAAAATAGACAACTGCAAGAAATAGTGCAATCTGGTATACATCTCTTTGGAATCCATCATCTCTCTGGAAAAACTGGATCAAGAAAATATAGTATCATGTCAGTCAAGTGTAATTTACATAGTAATTTCAGAAGAAACACAGATGCACATGATTGGTCGAGAGGATTATATAGTAATCGACATTGTATTCAGAAGGAAAAAGAAAATGTCAAAATATACTGTACATACCTTTGTTGGATCACCGTTAGGGTCTGGATAGATCTCCAAATTCTTATTCTCTGTAGTAACACGGTTCTTGAGGTCTTTAACGAAATCTCCAACATCTTTTCCAGCCTCGACTGTAGAAAAGAGCCTTCGTGATGTCCAGAAGTACGCTTGAGCATTGAGAGACGAAGCTGACAAATCCCAGGATTCTTCATGCTCGATCACTTGTCCACTTATCTGATTCAGAGTAAACTTGGAGTTCACTTTCACTATCAAGTCTCCTCCAAGACTGAAAAGTGGAGATTTAGGCTTCCCTTTTATTGTCCAATTGATATTTAATACACTAGTTGATAGCATCACCATCTGCTGCACACTCTGCAGATACAATTACATGAATCAACACAGGCTCATTTCATCACTAAAAATCTGATTTCAGAAAAAAGCATGCTCTTAACGTGTTGAACTCACAACTGTGGGATTCTCTAGAGCATTGGTTGCCCACAATTGTCTCTTGTACTTCTCTCGACCAGTAAAACTTCTAACTGGATCCTGCAATTACTCGCAATAAATTTAGAAAATAAAACACCAGTACTTATGTGGCCTATCAAATAGCAAATTGATGCCATCATGCCAACAATGTTACCAGAAAGAATATATTCGAGGTTTAAAACTCAATAATCAGGAAGCAACTTCAAATTGTAATGCATAAAACTAGATATACAAAATCTCTTCAGGTAGAGATGATATCACAATCAAAGGCAGCACTAATGCATTCATGATGTTGAATCTACTAATGTATTGCTGTGTTGAGGCAAAGATACAGGTAAATACCTTATATTTGACAGACACGGCAAAGGTCCCTAGAGCTCGATTGCCTTCGCGAAGTTCTAGAATGTCACGAACAAGTTGTCTTGCTGTAGCTTCAATCGAGGGACTGCTGATGCACTCAAACTCATTACAAAGTTCACCAAAGTCCATACCGTCTACGAGCTTGTCGGCCTCTGATCTTTGAGAGGTTTCATCAGGGGACACATCAGTTCTACTTGAGTCATTTGTAACTGCAGCAATATCGAACCTCTCTCAGTTAGACAAGGCAGTCTTAACAATATAGTTGTTACAGATTAAGCCATCATTCCTTCTTAAGAGAGCAATAATAAAATTTGATGTAACCTGAAACAAACGAAGAAATCACAGATTTATCGTTGTTCATCCTCAATTTGATAGCTACATTCACTTGGTGTCAGCGTGTCACCATATTGGGGGAGAAGGGTAAAAGTTTTCTCACACCCCTCACACACGGATAACTCTCTTAAAAATTGTTCTGTCTAGTAGGAATATGTGGGCAACCTGTTATGTGTGTGGATCTGCGGTCGAGGGGATAAGCCTGTAAGGTGATTAGTCTCCATGCAGTGCAACAAGATTTATATAATTGAACGGGGTTCAATTGTATTTCGTAAGCAATGGGCCCTGTCGAAACAGTAATATGTTCAAACTCTTGATATAGTTAACAAGTCTAAAAATTGGTAAAGTTCGCTTGTTTATTTTTCAGCCTTGAACAAGCTCTTTTCCAGCCAAATTCAAGTCGAGCCCAAGCAGCTTAGATATAAACGAGTAGCTCAAGTGTGTAAAATATAAGATCAAGTTCTCTTTCTAATGTTCAATTTATATACAACATTAAACTTTCTTTCCTCTCTACTTACTGATATAAAAAACAAGAAAATTCTGTGTCGTCTTTCGTTCCCTTATCCTTCATTTTTCTTCTATGTGAACATCATAGAGTTATTAGCTCTATGACAGAGAATAATTAACTTAAACCGAGTCTGATATGCAACAACCAGAAAACTACAAAAGAAGAAATGAGAAATGCTTAGCTGAATCTCCTGCAGAGTCCATTATACTGGTATGACGTGAAGATTATAGTGACTGCTATACATAACGAATAAAGAAGAACGAATATAATAAAAATCTGTAACCATCTAAAAGAATATCCAGAAAGGCACAAATGAGGATATAATGCTAGACGTGTTAATGCAAAACATAAAATGGAATTCTGTTATGTATAGCCTTCGAAGGCATTTGCTACCTATTAGTCCGTCCATTTCATTCTGAAGAACTTATATTCAGAACAAGGTGACCCGTAAAATACTTAGCGAGACAGCTAAATGATATTTACAAGATTCATTAAAAATCCATCCAACGAGAAGAACACTAAAAGGCACACACAAAAACTCAAAAAAGAAGAGATATTTCCAGTAAACAACATCATTTCAAGGAACCAAATTCTTCCAGACGTTTCATGCAAAACCCAGTTCAGATATACAGTACTAGTTATTCAATATAACGAGAATAAATAAGAAATTTTTGTTCTACGGCTGGTTACCTCGTAGGGAAACTTTGTGCAGACGATGAAATGAAGAAACGTTAGGTTTGGGGGAATGGTTAAAGACACAAGGAGGGGCGGTGCAGCAGAAATCGCTTATTTTACGGTGTAATAAAATGGTGGAAAAAGCTGAAGCAGAAGAAGTCATCTCTTTCTCTTTCTTCTTCCCATTCTGTAGAGAAGTTGGATTGAGCAGTCATCAATTTTTTTTTCTGTCTCACATTCCCCAGCTAGGATTAGTGGATAAGGGGTGGATATCTTGTGGTTCATTTTAATTTGGAACTAATTTTCACTTTGGTATAAAAAAAAAAAAAAAAAAAATCCCATTAAAAATATCGTATAAGTTTTGTGGATCTATGGGCTACTTAAATGCGCATTACGGCTCTTAACTGGGTATATATGCATGTGGTTGGTCAGGTTTAGACAATAAGGAAAGAATTTTGTTTTACTCTGTACAAAAGTAAATATCAAGAGAGAGAATTTTGTTTTTGATCCAGCGCACTATGCTGGTGGGGAAGTTGTTTCCCCGATTCAATCGGTAAGTTCTGCAATGTAGAATTGTTGAATAAAATGAATTGATTACGCGGGAACGTGTAGGGAGCAGGAAACTTTTTACATTAACCGTTCTATGTAATGTAGTTCGTAGCAATTTTCCAGACCTTGTCTTTTCGCCTGAGACTTGGTTGTTTGGTAAATGTGCGAGTGTTACGTCCCAAATCAAATCGATTTTGGATGAAAATATTTTTAATATGCTTAATGTATTTTATTAATGTCGAATATGCTATTTAATTGAATTATTATTCTGATAAATTTAGGTTAGTAGAGTCTGTATATTCAAATTTTGATAACTTGTTAATCACAAGGAACTTTACTGTGAGATACAAATTACGTATAGGTGAATCTTATATTATTTATTATCGTAATTTATAATGAGATACGGATATTGTTATTAGGATAGACCAGCATGTGTGATATTTCTTACTTACAAAGTGATCAGTAGCTGATCTCACAAATGAAAATGTAATGACATTTAAATAAACGTGTGGATATTTTTTAAGAGAACAAAATATTGAAGACCCACAACAGAGATTTCACATGGATAACTATTTAAGCGTCAGTGGTTAATCTCTAATGTTCGTAGTGGAATTGATCATTCAACTTGAGATCGCTATAGTATCTTGTATGAGGATAGCCGTACTTTTATGATGTTGGATGTAGCTAAGCCAATAGTCACTAATACAATATCGTTTAGGTATTTCAAGAATCATATAAATATTGTGAATGATCAATAGATGATTCATCGCTCTTAAATAATAAAATAATATGATCTATGTTTCATTCGATTAAGTTGATACCGAAATCATTGGCCAAAATAAATATATAAGTCAAAAAGAGTTTCGACTATTATTGCTTTAAAAGTAGGATGAAAGATATGATCGATAATCAAAATCGACACACTTTCATATCTTACAATTGATTTGATCATATTAACGAAGTGATTATAATTTTACGATAAACAAACAAATTTGATTTTTTTCATACCACGTAACATTTCCCTTCATATATATTGACATAACAAATAATTAGATGTCAATTGGGGACGATGAATGCGAATTAAAAATAAATTAATAAGGGTTTTTAATTTATCTTATTTTAGTTAGTTCAAAATAATAATTCGTATCATTCGACATCTTGATCGAAAACTTAAATGAGTTATACAAAAGGGAGAATCGAAAGAATTCTATAAAGAATTAATTAATTGACAAGTGAGATATATTTGTAGAAGTAATTAATTGAATTATTTATTAATTAATGTAAGTTAATTAATTAGGAGCCTGTTTGAGGGAAGATTTTTGTTTCATTTTTAGGCATAATTTGACCGTTGCATAATTGCTCACTTTCCAATACAAATTGATCTGACAGAAACTAGAATTCAGCATGATTTTGATGGCCTTCCTTTTCCTATGCACCAACCACTTGACAAAATTACCCTCATTAATTAATTTGAGTGGTTGAGAATGGGGATAAAAGTGTAAATGATGGAGAAAGAATCTTACCATTTTCTTCTTTGCAGTGTAATGTGCCAGAAATTGTGGGAAATTGGTGAAAGACTAATGTGCAACGGTCATATAATTTCTAAAAATGAAACTACAAATTTTTCTCAAATAGGGTCCTAATTAAGCTTATATGTCAAATTTGAAAGCTCGAGATTGGCTAACCAAGTGGGGGGTGAATTGGTTATTAAAACTTTTCCGTTAAATATACAAGATTTTAAACTAGTAAACACACAAATGATATAAAATTAAGCTAAGCACAAGTAGGCACGTAAATGGAACAATGTAAACTAGCACAAAGTAAAAACGTTAAGTAAAAGGGTTAAAGATTGCAAACGATGTAATATGGAGGTTTGATCCAACGCAATGATCTACGTCCCTCATTGCCAAGCTCTCCGTGACGAGCAATGCCTTTTTCACTATATTGATTGACTTATGGTGCAATCCAACCCTTTACAATGCTTCCAGTGACTTACAACCAAGGAGCGCTGATCATTTTACAATGTTGAGCTTTTCGGGACCTCAACACGACCCACGAATCAAAATGAATTTACAAGTGAAATCTTCTCTTCTTAATGAATAATACATTCAAAGTTGATAACAAGAAGAGAAGAGGCAAATACTTCAATAGATTGCAATGAGTATAGCTCAAAGTGTTGGATTGAAAAATTTCTTGAAGAACTAAAGATTTTCACAAAGTTAATCGCTCAATTTTTTTTTCAAAATTTAATGTTTTTGATCTTCTTAAGGATAAAGAATAAGGTAGTTGTGATCAATAACAGCATCTCTTTAATGCTCAAGAAAAGTTATGTAAATGAAAAATGAATGAGGTATTTATAGCATTTAAATCAGCCAAAATTATGTTCATCCGGACAAGCCATTCGGACGTCTGGATCGAGTAATCAACTAGCCGTTTGAAGATGTCAGAATGGTAAAAAAAAAAGTGACTGTTCGGGGTTATCCAGACGTCTAGATGGGCATTTTGCCCCCGGACGTTTTGTTGCGTGATTTTTCGTTTGATGTATTTTCTTGAAGTACTTTCTCATGTATTATTTTCAAGGTAAGTGACTCGATAAGAATTTTATGCAATCATTTAATTTTGAAAATAATTTTTCTTATACTTAAAAATTTACTTTGAGCTCTTAGTGATCATTTGCAAAGCGTTGAAGCATTTTACCTTTACATGAATGTAAAACATCTAAGTACAATGTTTTGAATATCTTGGCGTACATTGATTGATCATTCATCGACTTTTGTCTCGATTCTTGTTAAGTCACTTTTTATGGGTTTCAATATTGTTCTTCATACCCTCGATTTGCAAATTTGTTTCCATGTCGATCTTCGTGCGCAAATTATTGACCTGAAACTTCGTGTCATTGACTCTATGCAATAATAATCACTATAGACACTTGAAATCAATTTGTTAGAGATAAAAATAATTTGTTTGTGCTAATCAAAACAAGACGTTAACCATAGGCCAACAATTTCTCCCTTTTTAATTATGACAAACAAGAGATAATTTGCAATATAAGTATTGAACAAATTGTTATATGTACCCCCTATCGAATGTTCCCCTATCAATATGTCGTGATAAAATGAATATTCTCCCTATCGATATTCCATAATTATGCATAATTATCAGTATCTTCTCCCCTTTTTGGCATAAGCAAAAAGACATAATTTGAAGAGACAAGTAATTTAAAAGACATGTAATCAACATTCAAAAATTAACATACTAGTCAATCCATAGGAGTTCACATACATTGGAAAAACAACATGTAAAGGGCTAAAGGAGCTAAGGTGCCGGAGGTGGAAAGCGAGCATCAAGGGCAACAAAGAAAGAATCATGTCGCTCCTGGAGGGCAGTCTGCTGAGCCTGAAGTTGAAGTAGCAAACTCCCGAAGCTATCAATGGTGGCAGTGAGACAATCGATGTACCCGTGAAGGAGGTTGAATTGTTCTTCTATGAAGGAGCGATCAGTGGGTGGACGGGGTGCACTAGATGCAAGAATGTCAGCAAGAGGGATAGGAGCATCTTCAGGTCACCTTCAGATTCGTCCTCTTAGGGTAGAGTCGACGGGCCGGAGAAAGCGTCGAGTCCTTTAGTTCTAGCCAACCATTGCCCATGATCCTTTACTATTCTCATCCGCTTGACGGTTTGTATATTAATGACATCGGTAGGGCATGGTTTAACAAAAGTTTCACCCTCAAGTGGAACGTTGAAATGTTGAAAATTTTTTGTTAGAAGCATCCCATAAGGTAGTGCTTTAGTGTGTCGTGATGCATGCTCAAGTTTCATAACTCCTATAGCAATAGTAGGAAAATCTAATTTTCGCCCAACCAATATAGAGTCCAAAAGAAAGAGATCAAAGTTACTCACTTCGTCTCAGTGACCTTTGCGCGGAAGAATAATGTTGGAGATAATGTTTTGCAAAATTTTACATGGTAGACTTAATTGGTTAGCGCTAATTTTAGTGATATTCTCGAGGTTCTTTCCAATGACCCGACGACACGCCTCAGACGGATTATAGCCATCGAGTGTAGGAATTTATTTGTAGACAAATATTTGTGGGTCACACGGTTGGAGCTCAAGAAGCTCACGAATAAGTGCTTTTGTGATTTTGATGATTGTATCTTTGAGAAAACATGTAATGGTGTCGGAACATGGTTCAAATTTCATATTCATGTAAAAATCTTTCATGAGGCGTGGGTATGCATGTTCCTCCAAGGTGCACACGGATACCCATCCCATTTTGTCAAAATATTCTTCAATATGAAATGCTAGTCGGCAAAATCGATGCTCTTACCTATGAGAATGGGTGATTTTTCAAAGGGATTCAGCAGTGCTTCCAGTTCCGAGTCCATGTCTTCCTCGGAAGAAGAAGGTAGAGGATATTTCTCAGTCTTCTTCATTTGTTTGCCTCATTGGGAACCCGACATAGTGAGATTTTGAAGTGAATACCCGAATACCACAAAAAGGGTTTTTGATAAAATTGCCCAAATGCTCAAAAATTTGAAGTGAAATATATGATTTGAGAGTCCAGTGGTAGGAAAAATGAGATTTTAATAGTTAGTGTGA
>CAIGRO010151901.1:0-19187 GCA_903798355.1 Fraxinus baroniana | reverse complement strand
AAGGCGTATGACCACGTCAATTGGGATGTTGTGTAAGCTTGACATCCAGAAGCCGCATCGCCTAAGCATATTGTACTTTTTTAGATCTTTAGATTTAGATAAAGCACAAGTATACCCAAGGAAAATATAAAATTTCATTTCTACTAAAGTAGTCTTATTTATCAGATACAAATCTAGTAACTGCATTAATATCGAAATAATTTATAATTATTTGCTTTCATAGAATAAGAAAATTACATTCTGAAAGAAATTAGAACTTAAAACTTTTTGTCAGTAAATTATTGCTTGTCGAATCCAAGATATGGTATATACACATAATATGTGCCTAAAGTTCAATAAAATTAAAAAAGTAATATCTTTTGGTATGCCTGGGAGGTGTAAGGTTTAAGTCCTTGTTTTCGTGTATTATACATGCACAAAACAAGTAGACTTAGTTCCCATTTTCTGTCTTTATCATCAACTTTTACCCTCAGTTGAAACGACTAGTGAAAAGAAAAAAACAAAACAAAACAAAAAAACTATTATGATTTACAACTTATCAAAGCTTCAAGAAAATATAGGGACACTGTTGGATTAATGGTCATGATATGCAATTAAAAGAATGTCACATGGTAAAAATAATTAAGACCCTGTTTTAATAATCAATTTTTTAGTAGAGTTTGATAAAAGTTGATGAATTTTTTCAAGCAAAGGTGAGTTTGATAAAAGTTGATAAAATGTATGGTTGAAAAGTTGATAAAAGTAGTGGTCCCATGAAATGTGTGGTTGAAATTAATTGTTAATTTTGACTTTGATTTTTATCTACTTTTTTAGGTAAGCCAAACAGGGGTTCAGTATATTTCTTCCTGAAATTAGAAAAACTATTGTTTTTGTGGCTATCCTGTTGATATGTTTTAGAAAGCTGTACATAAATGAACTAAGGGACAATGGACCTCAGTGTCTGACAATACTCTTAGCATCTGCGACGACTACTACTTAATACGATTGTGAACTTATTGCTATTTTTATGCTTGCAGTTGCATATTAGATAACATCTTCATAACATGGTTGCTGCTGTCACAGTTGACATAAAAGTTATTCTGATACGCCAGCCACTGACATTCCTATCGCAGCTTTTCCTGATTTTTTTTTTTAATTACGCTCTATTTCGTTGGTTTCTCCATTTCTTTTTGGATAAGTGTAATTTCTTTAATAGCTCCAAAACATAGAATTCCCAATGAGTTCTATGCTTTTGATTGCTAGATAATAAGTAATAACGAATTTGATGTAGTGAGAAGTGAGGAAAGCACGACTTGAATAATAAAATACGACCTAATATTCACAATGGAATACATACTAATTGATGAAGCTTGAGAAAATTGTCAAAAGTTTTATGTAAAATAATGGAACCTGTCCAACAATAAACCATATTCTTGGTATCTAAAGAAATCCTACGGCCCTAACTCTATATTATTATTATTATTAAGTATTATAAAGCATTGGCGTAATGAACCGTTGTCCTATTTTAATTTTAATTTAATTATTCTAGACCATTTAATAGATAAATGATGTATACCTCGAAAATTTATAGAAACTTCATACATTCAAGTTTTCAACAAAAACACAATTCTTAAAATCACGAATAATACAATTACTTAGTAGTTAATTCCTACAGTTAGATAAGATATGAACATAGCCTAAACCTTGCCTAAATCTTTGCCTAAGGGGGATCAAAAGTTGCAAAAAATTTGGAACATAAACTGGGCTGAAAAACAAGATGGAGAAGGATGAATGCTTTGATTTTATTGAGTGCTCTAATATGGAACATAAACGATATGGAGTTTGGAACTGTTTTTGTGGCTAGGTTGGTTTTTTGGCATATTTCTTTACTAAGTTGTAACAATGGTTGGGCGTTTTGTAGAGCTAGACATAAAAAAAAAAAAAACTATGCGACGTAGGAGTTGACTGCCTTTTCTCACCTTGCCCCTTTACTGTTGTTTTCTCTGATTCACGAGCCTAGGTGTGCTTTTTTAGAACACCAAATATAACAAAAGAGTCTACTTCACTAAAATAAACAAAAGGCAAGACTGTAGACTTAAGTCCAAACCGTGTTCCATCTTCATCAATGGCCTTCTTTGTCTTGTACAAAAGCCAAGAAAACAATGTGTGCCCATGGCAAATTCATAATCTCACACAGTATATTGACCTTACAAGTACTTGTAAAATGAGAGGTTCACATCATTATTATGAAATTATGTCCTTTTCTTTCTATATCTTCTATCTCCTCCCTCTCAAGTTCAGTCCTCATTTGGTAGAATTTTGTGCTCACTTCAATTCTCAAGCCACTATAATTCCATACTTCATCGTCTTCTCTCACACGTAGGTCATCATATCCTGATGTCCTCCATCAAATGCTCCTATTGATTGTAGCTTTATGCTGATACTTTTCATGTATAAAATTTCTTTATTATCATCTTTTACTGCTAATTATCAATTTAGCTTGAAGATATTATTGATTGTACCTACTGTTTCAGGGACATGATTCGGGCTATACGTGCTAGCAAAACTGCTGCAGAGGAGCGTGCTGTTGTGAGAAAAGAATGTGCTGCTATTCGTGCCGCAATTAGTGAAAATGACCAAGATTATAGGCATCGCAATCTTGCGAAGCTCATGTTCATTCACATGCTTGGCTACCCCACACATTTTGGTCAAATGGAATGCCTGAAGTTAATTGCATCTCCTGGATTCCCTGAGAAGAGAATTGGATATCTTGGCCTCATGTTACTACTTGATGAGAGACAAGAAGTTCTGATGTTAGTTACCAACTCAATAAAGCAGTATCCACTCTGAACTTAATTTTAGTTTTCTTTATATCGTGTTCTTGAAATAATTAATGTTAGTGTTACCCCCATTCACCTAGAGCAAAATAAGCAGTTAGTTAAAATATTATAGGACGAGGTTACTGATCCTAACTTGTTTATATAGTTAGTTTGCTTTTTTAATGTAAAAAATTGAAGTCCATATATTCATTTGGATGCCTTAACTTGTGTAAAGAGATCTGAGTCAAACCAACCAATATATTGTTGGTCTGGCTCTTTGTGCATTAGGGAATATCTGTTCTGCAGAAATGGCGCGCGATCTTGCACCAGAAGTTGAGCGATTACTTCAATTTAGGGATCCAAATATCAGGAAGAAAGTAAACATTCATAACATTGTTTGAATGCTTTTATAGAATTTTCTGATGTAACTAGTTAGAGTTCAGTTAATGCTTCATGCTTTGACATTTCTACAAGGTTATGCCATTCTGTTTTTGATTTTTTTTGTCAGCACATTAGAATCATAGTGTAACTGTTGCAAAATCACGATTCCTCACTATTGGACTAAATCACGGAGTACACTATTTTATTTGTAATTTTGATGACTAGAGTTCCATTGGTGCTTCAAGCTATTCTTTGCAGTACGCATGATTTGGAACATTATGTCAACCTTTGCCTACTGTTTTTGGGAGACTTTCAAATTAATGTTCCCATTGAGGAACTAAATAGCTATATAAAATATGGAACAGGAGGATTCACGCACTATCTAGATCTATTTCTGTATGCTTGTTATGACATATTCTTTCTCCTTTATGAGTAACCTCTATGAAGCGCATTTCTTTTTTCTTTTTTTGCAGCAACTTTTATGGTGCTGATTACTGATAAATACTACTGAAAAACTTATCTAGAAGATTGAAAAGGAATTCTATTTTGACCTCCCACTTTTATTGTTCTTAGGATTTCAGTTTCAGCTTTGACCTATTTTTCTTTGATGTTTTCTGTTCATAACACAAATATCCATGTAAAGTTTGGGTTCTTAAAATGTCTAAAACATCAGTAATACATCTTTTTCTATAATTAATTAATCTTATGTTCGTATTTATAAATGTTCCACTAGAGACCTGAAACTAATCTTGTCGACCATATTAATTCTACTCACTGTGTACTGTAGGCAGCATTGTGCTCTATAAGGATTATAAAGAAAGTTCCAGACCTGGCAGAAAACTTTATAAATCCTGCTGCTTCTTTATTGAAAGAAAAACACCATGGAGTCTTAATAACAGGCGTTCAGCTTTGTACAGATCTATGTAAAGTCAGCTCGGAGGCTCTTGAGTATTTCAGAAAGGTAAATTGACAACACATTCTCAAATAAGTTTCTAAATATATTTCTCAATAGCAAAAGACAAAAATTAGTGCCCAGCTTAACTGAGAAGACAATTTCTCTGAAGTGTGAGTAAGATGAAGATAACTTCTTGTTTTTATCAAATGTATTAGTTGTGTATCTAAATCACTTGCTAGTGCTGTTCTATGGGTAAATCATAAATAGAGCTGGAAATATTATATGTTAAGAAGTAGCTATTCTTGATGCTATAGAGGTTCAATCAATCATCTGATTGCTGTGCTAGTCATGGGAAAATGGTTCGTGGACCGTAAACTAACTAGGCTGTTCACATCTTTCCCATTTTCTGTAGCTTATCAATTGGAACTGGAAATATGGAATATCTTGCCCTGTCTTTAGCAAATGTACATAATCAAGATAACCATGTGATACTTCTAACCAAGCTTTCATGAAACTGTATTGCTTGCATTATTGATGGGTAGACCATTATTCTTTTTCCCCGGTTGGTTTGTGTAACATTGACAATATTATATTCAACGTGTAACATATCTTTATATATTTTTCTGTCGATCTATAAATCAGCAGGGTACACTTACACTTCCACACCGAAGTGATAAAACTAAGATCAATGAATAATCTTGTCGCTTGATTAGACTAGATAAGTAAAAGAATTAAGCTTTGTAGCTTTGCCAAAAATTTGATATCTATGATAATTCTCTGGAGACTAAAACATATAATTGCCTTTCTTTGATGTGTTAGAATTGGAAATAGGGTAGATATGTGATGCTCGGACTCTTCGAAATGGTCGGAGTACCCGTATCGGATACGACACGACTTGGATATGGGTATGAGATATGTATCGGATCCCCAAGTTTCAACCAGACACTTGGTGCTTCTTTCCTTTTTCTTTTCTTTTCCTTTCCTTCTCTCCCTTTTTTTCTTTCCCATTTCTGCTCTCTATAAATCTAGCACTGCCGCCGAAACGGTGAAGAAAGGCAATGGCACTTGGTTTTCCCTTCTTGTTCTTCCTCTTTTTTTTCCCCCTCTCTGTATCGATAGTTTAGGGTTTTGTTTGTATAAAATGAAAATGAGTTTCATATAGTGTTACTTAGTGCTTTACTAATTTCAATTTGCAATAACTCATTTTCTAATTTATATAACATTTAGTAATTAACTTCCCATAATTAAAAACTAAACCTCAAAATTCAATTTTATTCGTCTTAACATCTTATTCAATATTCATTTCCTTCTATGTGAACGATTGATTTTCATCTATTCAAAATGACATCTTGGATTAGTTAAAAAAAATTGAAATTTGAAAGATGTACCCACATACCAATATCTGAAATTTGGACTCTTTTTTAGCAATGTCTTTGTATCCTACATTTTAGAAAATAAAAGATTCGATATTTAGATATGTACCAGTACCCAATACCCGTACCCGAGTCGGAACATCATAGGGGTAGATCATGCTGAATAGAATTATAATTATCTTTGATATCCCACATTTTCTATTCCTCGGTGAGATTTATTAAGAAAACTGTCCATCTTTGTCCTCTGTGTTACAGTTGGAAAGGGTTAATGCTGATGAACAACATTAGAACAATGCGAAAGGTAGTCCATAACCATTTCATTTGCTTGTCTCAAAAGGAAAAAACTCATCGCCGGAGAATGTAGTCATAGATCACCACCTGGTGACTTCTCAGAAAAAAATGCTCGTTATCCAGGAAACCTAGGAGATTACAGTTAACAAACCTCAGCACTACAGACCTGAGTTCATGTTGATTTCAACATATCTTCGTTTGGTGTCTACAATCTTTAAAAAGGTGAAAATGGGTACTAAGTCGTTTTTCCTTCACAAGGTGTTTGAGGTATAAGCCTCACAGTAAATCCAAAAAATGTCGAAAAGTTATTTAGAATGCAAAGTAAGCTCGATAATACATTGTAAAGTTTTTCAAAACTCATAATAGAGCAATTTAAAGCAGCAAACGAACAAAAGGAAAATCTATAAAGAAGCTGTTATTTTAATTGGTGGGGACAATGGACTAATCCCAATGTAGATCTATGAGAAACACAATTTTTTAATATTTTACTGGCAGCTCAAAATGAGTCAATTATGTTTTGTGGGCACAAGCCTTGAGGTGTGCGCCTCAAAAAATTGCCTCACAGCGTCTTGAGGCATTTTCTGCATGCCTCACTCTAAGGCCGGACTTAAGGTGGATTTCAATTGGGTTTTTTTAAACCATCGGTCTCCACTGTTGGATCTAGTTTTGTCTCATACAGCTATATATATGATGTAATGGTAAATTACAGTGATTCATTGTATTTTTGTGCAATTTGCATCCAGGGTGCAGTCCCTTCCAACTGCAGTGTTTCCTATCTGCAACTCTGTTGCATATTAAACTTTTGAACTTGAAATAAGCACGAGTTACTTTTCTAATTTCTTGATAAATGATTATTTATTTATTTTAGTGTATATTTGACATTGGGTTTAAATGATTTTAAATGCAGTTTTCATTTTGACAAGATTTTCATCTTTTTTTTTCCCTCTATGATTCTAGAAATGTACAGATGGTCTAGTCAAAGTTCTAAAGGATGTTGCAAACAGTTCATATGCACCTGAGTATGATGTTTCAGGGATTACAGATCCTTTTCTTCATATTAGATTGCTCAAGCTTTTGCGTGTGTTGGGCCAGGGAGATGCTGATGCCAGTGATAGTATGAATGATATTCTTGCTCAGGTAAGTTAGTGTTTTCATGTTTATTAACTTGATTTCCCTGATATGACAAGTAATTTTTTTAAAGTTTGTTTTCTTTGTGTTTTGCGATATCTGATGTTTGTTTCAATTTTTCTAACTATATTAATAGAGATCATTAACTTTTTAGATACTAATTACTGGTACACTTTCTGTAGTCAACTCTTTGTATTTCAGATGGAATAAATTTCTTCTGTTTTTCTCTATTGAGCAGACAACTCTTAGATACGAAATGATCTGCTATTTTATTTATTCGTTTGGATTCTCTAGAAGTATGTTTTCATAACTATCACAAGATAGTGCTACTTAGCGTTTTCCTTGTTGATATGAATTCAAGAGACACTGCAAGAATGCAAGGGACGAGAGTAAAGAACTCTATCCTTAGAAAGATATAGCATGAGATGAAGAGCATGTTTGGAAAAGCCAAACATGGTTTTTATCCACGTATTTTGTAGGACGCAATTTACTAACAATTTATTATCCACGTATTCCGTTAGACCCACAACTCATAAGCACTACCATACAAACATGAAGCTAAATTGTAATATATGGCAAAATAATTTTTCCCGAACCTGGTCTTAAAGAAACACCTTGTATATCATTAATCTCTCATCTAGGACTGTCTATTAAGGATGATTGGTGTCCATAACAGTATAAATTCGGTGATTAACATTCAAATTCTGTGTATTCATTTTGGTATAAGGGATACTATTTTTATTGTAACCATTACTTAGCCCCTGTTTGAGCCCCATTTTGTTAAGAAAATGTATTCTGGAATAGTGATTTTTGGAGAATGTGTGGTTAAAAAAGAAAAAAGCTTTCGATTTACGTGTAAAATTATTTTATGGGAGAATGTGTGGTTGAAAATGAGTTTTGAAAAAATGGGGGCCAAACATATGCTTATTCTGTTTGCGTGATATGCTATATGCATTTTGCAGGTGGCAACCAAAACTGAGTCAAATAAAAATGCAGGAAATGCAATTCTATATGAATGTGTTTCAACAATCATGATCATTGAAGAGAGTGGTGGTTTAAGAGTGCTAGCTGTCAATATTTTGGGAAGATTTTTGTCCAGCCGTGATAACAATATCAGGTCACCTTCCTTGATTTGGCTTGAACACTTTCCTCAGTTGCAAGGGCATGTCTTTGTTTTGTTACATAATTAATCCTTGCAGTTCTTTCTCACTGTTTACTGTAGTTTTTGGAGTCATTACATTTGAATCATTAAAAATTCTGTAGCTACTATCTCGTGCCTTTTCATCTTTTCGAGTTGAAATCTATTGTGTTAGATATGTTGCATTGAACATGCTGATGAAGGCTATTTCTCTAGACCGTCAAGCAGTGCAGAGGCATCTCACTACTATTTTGGAATGTGTAAAGGTACCACGTGACCATATCTATTTCTTCCATCCCTGATATTAGAAAGATTCTTATTATTTGTTTTGTGTATCTTGTTTAATAGTCCATTTTTGGCATCTTTGAAGTCATAGATTTTTGAGCTGTTAGAATTTTGTGGCCTTTGATGGAGGGAAAAATAAGGGTGTTGGGTAAATTAGATCTTGGTTGAAAATTGCTTTTAAAATTATTTTTAATATGAACTTTTAAGTGAGGGATCAAGTGTAATTTTCGTCCCTTTGACACAATAGGGCGTCACTGGTGTTTTGTGCTCCTATATATAGTTCATTGTCAGATTGTTCCGGCAACTTAATGGGGTTCATGGTTCCTAACCTTTGCTGCAATAGTCTTGAATATGGGCCTTCTAGATCTAAGTTCTCTGAAGAAAAATGAATAATAATTTAGTTGCGCTGTAATTTAAATGCTTGCAGTTGCATATAAATAAAGACTAGCAGTTTTTTTGTATAGCTTTTTTCTAAATTTGACAACAATCAGCATTACAACTCAACTCCGTAACCAAGGACCATTCTTGTTGAATCAATAGAATGCTATTTAAGTTTCTCTTGGTTTAGGTAAGACGTTTGATTTGAATGCCATTTTT
This sequence comes from Fraxinus baroniana, assembly GCA_903798355.1. Lineage (NCBI taxonomy): Eukaryota > Viridiplantae > Streptophyta > Magnoliopsida > Lamiales > Oleaceae > Fraxinus > Fraxinus baroniana. The sequence continues at coordinate 10,301 of CAIGRO010151901.1, read as the reverse complement.
GTGTGTTTTTCTCACCCTTTTCCTCGTGGTAACATCTTTATATTAGTGAATAAATCTGCAGTAGCATCTTAGAAATTCATGACTGTTATTTTGTTGTTAGGATTCAGATACTTCTATCCGGAAACGGGCCCTTGAGCTTGTATATCTTCTGGTGAATGAAAGCAATGTGAAGTCTTTGACAAAGGAGCTAATTGACTATCTTGAGATAAGCGACCCAGAGTTTAAGGGAGATCTCACTGCCAATATTTGCTCCATTGTGGAGAAGTAAGTTGACTGTGTATTATGTGTATCCAGAATATCTCGATTCCTTGGTCCAAGAATTGCAGGGTAGTATTGCTTGTAGTATGCGGTGTGTGGCACTTATAATGCTCGACCAAATTCATCCTAAATGTTCCATGTGGTTTGATCACCCTTTCCGTTCATCTTTTTTCTTTATCTCTTGCTTGCATGCCCCTCGTATCATTGATTAATCCTCTGAGTGCAATATGATAAGTTGAAAATGACAAAATCTTTATCAAACTATAATTACTATGTATCTTCCAATTTATTTTGTGATTTACAGCCCGTCCTCTGTATTGTGATGCAGATTTTCTCCTGAGAAAATATGGTACATTGATCAGATGCTTAAAGTTCTGCCCAAGGTATACATCATGTTTTTTGAGTTTCAAATGTATTTTTTCGTCGCTATAATTTTGAGACATCTCTTGATAAATGTTCAGATCATTTTTAAATGCCAAAGACATTAATCATTTTTGTCACATGAACACAGTATCTATCTTGTTTAATTAATCTGCTTTTGGAAAGCAACAACAGTTGGATTTATCATTTTTTGTGTCATGGTGCTTTTGATTGAGACAACTTTGCCTCTTAAATTAGTGATTTATAAAGAACATGAGTGCTTCTATGGGGGAATTGGAAATGTGAGTGCAGTACGTCAGTAAGTCTAAAACTTCATAACTGGAGGGAAGATTATTTTAAATATCTTAAAGCCAATGAGATGATCATGTATCATGATGGAAAGGAGGAGATTTATTTCTATAACATTATTGCAACCACATATGCCTAATTGCACGCATTCTGTGTGAGAATCTATCATTCATTATCAAATGGTTAACCATACCAAATTCTATAAGAGGATGTTGAATCTTTCTGACGGTTATGCACATTTATTATTTCAGATTAATGATTCAAAATCTTTGTTTGACTTCAGTATATGCCGGCACATGTTATAAATGCTGTTTTCCTATCATTCTTTATATATTCTTCTGGACTAGTTTTGGTACAAATGGCCTGTTTACTCCCACTTTTAATTGTTCACCAAGACTCACGAGTATCTGTATGTTTTCAATCAACTCTATATATTGCACTCATTTATTTTCTCAGTCAGGATCTGTAGATGTTTGTTAAATGTCGTATTCAAGTTGAGCTTGACCAGACTCATGTCGCAATCGATCTTTTCTCTTTCTCTTGGAGAGAATTGATTTTCTACTACTTGTTGCAGGCTGGAAATTATGTGAAGGATGAAGTCTGGCATGCCCTCATCGTCGTGATTAGCAATGCTTCAGACCTCCATGGATATACTGTTCGGTCTCTGTATAGAGAGCTACAAACAGCAGGTGAACAGGTACCATGTAGCTACACTATTATCCTAAATTGACAGCCTGCCTTCGGTCGGCTAAAGTTGTCTGATTTTGATTGGTATTCTTGCCTTCATTAACCACATTTTGAAATTCTGTTGTTTTCTCCAGGAAACTCTTGTTAGAGTTTCTGTTTGGTGCATTGGAGAATATGGTGAGATGCTGGTTGGTAACGTTGGAATGCGCAATCAAGAGGATCCAATAACTGTGAGTTCATGCCTTTTAAAGTTCATATCTGTTTAATTTGTAATTAAATTTCCATAAGATATTCGTATGACTTGGATGCATCAGTGCAGTCATGGAGTTTTTATTATTTTGTTAATGTAATAAAAATGAAGAAGTTGGTTCCCTGATGAGTTATTACAAATTATGATTTACTTCTCTCCAGTAGTGACATTAGTTATTGTGAAACAACCAACTTTCCTGCGCTACAGAACCAATAGAGAGTGTTAACTGCATAAGAGAATGACCTTTGACGTGCCATGTCAAAATCTGAGGTTCTCTCTCCCTCTCTGCTTCTTCCCCCCCTTGTCTATTTCCTTTTCTTCAATTTCTTTCATCTAGCATGCCCACAGTGGTGCAATGCTGTACTCATTTAGTGAAAAAATGGTAGTTATGCACTAGCACAAGTCAAAGTCTGACATGTCTTTTAACACATCTAGTTACCTATCTTCCACACGCCCCCTCTTGAGCTTGTCTTTAAGAGTTAATATTGTTCCTTACTTTTTAGTGCCGCTACTAAATTCTGTTTGACTCGTGCTTTAAGCAGTTTGTCTCCTTTGAGTTGGACCAGTGGAAGATCAGAAATCAATAATCTGAATTTAGCTGTTTTCTCACTCCATGGCAGGATGCTTATGGTATCTAGCTGCTAATAATGACAGGGACCTTGGTCTTTCCTCATGCTCTCTTCAACACACTTATAAATTATCATAGGTTGTGAATGAGGACATCTAATGAGTATATGACCATGTCGTTGGGCAGATTGATAATCTATCTTACAAGTGATGAATTATCACATAACTCCATAAGCATAATAGGTAATAACTAAGTTGCCAAGCAATAGCTGAATGATTGAGAGTAACAGTCAAACATCAACATCATGGTTTTCGTCGTTGTCATCACTCCCTACCCCCACCATGAATCTCTCGGTCTTTTTGTGCTTCATTTTCGTGATAATCTTGATGAATATGTTGTCTGGAGCAGGTAACTGAGTCTGATGCTGTGGATGTCGTAGAAACTGCCATTAGACGCCATTCTTTTGATCTAACTACTCGGGCAATGTGTCTGATTTCTTTGTTAAAGCTGTCAAATCACTTCCCTTCCTGTTCACAGTATGTTTTCATTGATTTTCTTTTCTTGCAAGTTGCACTTGCTGATAAACTTTATTACGTGGAGCATATGGCTGTGCATTTATGCAGTGGGCAATTACAAACTTTATTTATGTCTTTGACGTACCTCACATATGCTTTGCATCTTTGAAAATAGTTCTTTCCTATACTGCTAATGTTTATTTTGCTTATAGCACCTAATTTCTTTTCAGCTTGAATAAATTATGTCATGAGGCACTTCAAGAAAGCATTTTCACTCTCTACTTTTTAATTGTCTCAAACAGATTCTAGCCATCACTTCATTCAGGATTATTGTGCAACTTATTGTAATCCAATTTTTCTAATCTTAGCATCTATATGGTTCCAGTTCTAGTTTTTGCGATGATAACTTGTATTACTGGATTCTTGATTCTCTTTTCTGAGGTTATTTCAGCTTATCATTGGAACAATGAGATTAAACCATCATGTTCTACTTCCTGTTCTGAACCATTGTACCGCATTAAGTGAATTGCAGAGTTCGTTTATGATAGACTATTTTATTGTCTGTAATCCTCTAATAAATTTGCCAAACTTCCACTTGTCGCAGAGTGTCCATTTTATCTGAGTGCCTGTGTTTCTCTCGACAAACTAGTGTCTTTACCCTTTCTAATATGTCAAATTTTGCACTTCTCCATAAGAAAATCAGCTGCTCTTCCTGTTGTGTTTGACCCTGTTCCTATTGTCTCATGGTAGAGAGGATTTTTTTTTTTTGGTTTTTCAGGGGCCTGCATACATAATGTTATGTTGGAGTTTTTTATTTATTATTTGTTTAAGTTGGAAGTTGTTTTACCTATATCTACCTTCGGTTAATATAATGCTTATCACTGCCAAGACCTGCAATCGAACCTTTTTTATTTTATTTCCATTACCTGACAACATGGTTGAATGTTTTCTTTACTCGAATTGTTTAAGTCAATCAGGTACAACTTAATATCAAACTTATTGCAGGAGGATAAATGATATTATCATTCATTATAAAGGAAGCCTGGTACTTGAACTGCAACAGAGAGCCATTGAATTTAATTCTATTATCGAGAAGCATCAGAATATTAGGTATGAAAAAGGAGAAATGCACTAAGCTTTTTAATTGCACAGTTTTTATGTTATTTATATAGGTTAAAAAGGCTGCTGGATTGCATTTTTTCAGGTCAGCATTGGTTGAAAGAATGCCGGTCCTTGACGAGGCAACCTATAGAGGAAGGAGGGCCGGTTCTGTGCCAGCATCTGTTTCTACTTCCCAAGGAGCTCCACTGAATTTTCCAAATGGAGTTGCTAAACCCACCTCAATTCCGCTTGTTGATTTACTTGATCTTAGTTCAGACGATGTTCCGGTACCTAGCTCCTCTGGTGGAGATTTTCTTCAGGATCTTCTTGGTGTTGATCTATCGCCAGCTTCTTCACAACCAGGTTGATTTTGTTTCTGCACAGATCTGAAATTATCTCATGTCTTCAGTTGTTAAAGACAGTTGATCACTGAACTTGTAAAGTTTGCTTTGGTCACCGAATCCTTTTTAGCGTTTCAAAAACTTTTGTTTTGTTTCCGTTTAGGCACTCCATTTACCTCCATTTTTAAAAAGGAATAAATTGTTGACTTGTACAACAGAAATGACGATGTGGCCTAAAATGTCCGTTAACGGCTTGGTTTTGATCCAGATTGCCAAAAATGCTTAGTCTTCTTAGAAGTTGTGCTTCTTAAATTCATTGGTTTTTAGAAGAATAAATGTATTTTCAATTTTGACAACAAAAGTTAATGCTTTAACAGCTTTTTAAAGCTACATCGACATTTCCATGATACGATTTAGCAATTACATTACTTCTAACTTTGGTAGACGGAGTGCTTGAATTGAAACAAAATTACCAAAGTGAAACGACACTAGGAATTTAGTGACTAACAATGTTTTTAACGTGTTTATATTATATCAATGCGTCTCTGAAATAAAGCCCGCAAATGATTCTGATCTCTTGTACTTTTATTATTTATCGTTGATGATCTGTTTGAACAATTTATGCATAAATAAGAAGTGACATTCATATGTACAGAACTTGTTTATTCTCTCTTAGGACATGCATCTTTGGTTGGATTGTTCTACGGTAGAGAGTTTGTCCCTTGGATAAAAGAAAAACATTTAAAATCTTACTCTATACAACAAGCATATTTAATCATTCTGTTTTCCTGTATAATATATCTCAGGAGGGAATCCGGCTCAAAAGAGCGGTACTGATGTCTTACTTGATCTTTTATCAATTGGAACACCTCCCGCTCACAGTAGCCCTTCCATGGTTGACATATTATCATCCGTTCAAGATGACAGAAGTCCAGTGGATAAATTATACAAACTGGGTTCCGCTTCTTTGCCTCCTGCACAAGCTTCTCCTACCGTTGGAAATTCTCCTATGATGGATTTGTTGGATGGTTTTGGACCCATCTCATCAGCGCCTGGTATGTGTCATCAGTCTGTGTACCTAGTCGGCATCATTATTTTCTCTCTAAAGTACACATACCCTTGCTTTCAATTGCAGAAAACAATGGCTCAGCCTATCCATCACTCGTAGCATTTGAAAGCAGCTCCTTAAGAGTGACCTTCAACTTCTCAAAGCAGCCTGGAAACCCACAGACGACATTTGTTGAGGCTCAATTTGAGAACAAGTCACCTAATGCATACTCGAATTTCATTTTCCAGGCAGCTGTCCCAAAGGTAGTCTCTGTAGTTTTTGTTTCATTTTGATGTTTGTGGAGGTGAAAGTTACAACAAAAACGTGATATCTTGTCCCCAATTCACGTTTCTTTTCCTTGTTTTTATTCTTTCTTATGTAAACATTACTCAACATGTAAAATAAATTCTTATTGTTCTGGCCGTTCCTAATTTAATTGAGAACTATGGCTAGTTATTATCATTGTGTAGCCTGCGAAGCTTTGGCCTGTCATGTCTTGTCTTGTTTTTTCAGTAACTATTGCATCAGCCCTAGATTTCGAACTTTGGAAAGTTCCACAAAAATTTATACATACTTTTTAAATCTCGGAAAATACTTAAATATTTCCTCATTTTTTGTCCTCGTTTTTGCAATAATGATTTATTGCATCAGCCCTAGATTTCGAACTTTGGAAAGTTCCACAAAAATTTATACATACTTTTTAAATCTCGGAAAATACTTAAATATTTCCTCATTTTTTGTCCTCGTTTTTGCAATAATGATTCATTTTGGTTCCCAATGTGTCAGCATGGATTGCCAAACAATGGACCAAGTATTTATTTTACACTTTCTGTCCCGCACATTTAAGATTATTTTGTTCTTTCAATCCACAGTTTCTTCAACTGCACTTGGATCCAGCTAGTAGTAATACTCTTCCTGCAAGTGGTAACGGATCAGTCACACAGAAGCTTCGACTTACAAACAGCCAGCATGGGAAGGTGTGTGGATTGTTCTTGCAATTCATTTCACTTGATTTCATGTGTTGATTATATAATCTTTTGTTGTTCTTGTAGTAAACTATATAGATTATGACACAGAAAAGCCAACCACTTTTTGTGCCACCATTTGCCTGGAATATCATTTAAATGTTCTGTGGAATAAGTGTGCGAGAAAAGAAAAAACAATGTAACTGTGCGAACTGTTGAACTTGTTCTTACTCTATGAGCATGTTAGGCTAAACTCGTAACTTTTTGTTTCCATCATGCTTGATAGTGTTAATTTTTTCTCAAAAGTAAAAAAGTTACTTATTTTTAAAGTAACCCTTCCCTTACTGTCAAAGAAAGTAACTTGTTTTCAACTTTGACTGGTAAAGAATATTTATTTTGTAGCTTATTTACTTATAAATGAACTTTTTAAGCTTAGCCAAACATGCTCTCACAGATAAAACATGTGCTCCAATTGTTTTTCATAATCAGTAGTATATATTATGTAAAGGCACAAAGTAGTACTTGCAGCTTTTGCTTAATCTGTTTACCTGATTTCTTGCTAGTTAAAGACTAAATATTAACTCCTCTACTTTCAGAAATCCCTCGTAATGCGCATACGGATAGGTTATAAAATAAATGACAAAGATGTTCTTGAAGAAGGGCAAGTCAGTAACTTCCCCCGTGATTTGTGAGATCGAAGGGTCCCTTAAAATGTACGAGCTCTTTTTCCTTTTTTCACAAAGGAGAAGCATTTGCTGGCTGTCCGTAGTTTCAGGTGAAATTTCGTTTTATTGTCTCGTCAACTTGTGGCAGTTGATGTTTCGAGCAGCAGCAGTACAACTCAGGATTACCCCTTTTTTGTTTTCTCCCTTAAAAAGGGTGGTTGAATGTATATTTTGATGAAAGAAATTCATGAAAGTGATGGAGGAATGAAATTTTGCCTTTGAAGCACATACATAGAATGAATTGGTGTGTCAAATTTTCCATTGTCGAGAACATTTTGGTTTTTGATTTTATGAGCTTCATTGGTTCTAGAATTTGGTGTATTAGTTAAACACATGTTTAGTAAGGTGCGTTATACAGTACTGGATAATATAAAATAAGAAGTTAAAATGTTATAATTTATATTGTTGTATTGGACAGTATTTTATGCATATCAAGTTACTTGTTAGCTTAATTTCTAAAAGAAATTCTATTAGCTTGCTACTTTTTGTTGATTTTTCTACCCTGGTGAGGTTCACTGTATCTATTCTTTAAGGAATGTATTGACCATTTTGGAAAATTGGCATAGGTGGTGAGGTTCCAACTGGATGGAGAGGACCTCGAACATTTTTGGCAAAGATGAAATTATATAAATTAAGTGGGTCTCTCTCTCGCGCGCGCGCGCGCACACAAATATACCATTTGTCTCATTTATAATAGGCCGATTTTTCTTATTTTCTTAGAAAAGTTTTTGGCAAAAATTGTTGTTTCAATAATATTAGATAAATTTTTTTAATCAGTGTGAAAAACAAAATCAGCCAATATAAATGTGACTCGAGAGTATATTTTGTAGGAGTTATAATTTATTCCATACTTATTATTTACGTATTCTATAATATTCATAATTTAAAAGCATTACCAAACAAACACGAGCATTTTTGGTATGTTAGACCGTAAGGTAAGATTAGATAGGACATAGCAATTTACATGAGTTCGATTTTCTATGGATGGTAACATGGTGTGACGAGGTTGGGACGGTTATTATCATCTCGGATATTTTTGGGAGGTATGCTAAGGATGGGAATAAAAACTCACTCGTTAATGTTTCACTGCCTCCTAGGGATTTTCTCCCGTTGAAACTATGCTAATAATGTAAGAGCGTGTTTGATTGACTTTATTTTTTTTATGAAAAATGTTATTTTACCATCCAAATTTCTATTTTTAAGGTGTTTGATTAACAATTTTTTCATGGAAAATGTTTTCCAACTTTCGGTAATATGACCATATTTTTTCAAAAACAAGAAAAACATTTTCTTTAGGGAGATGTGGTTTTATTTTTCAGATAATTCACTCTCTCTTTCTCTCTAATCTATTCACCAATAAAAAATAGCGCTCCAAGTGATTTCACGTGCATAACAAGACATTATGTACTTGTAAAAAATACAAAAGAACCTTAAAACAGATTTGTATTCTTCTGTCTAGATTATAGTTTAAAAGCTTTGAATTCAAGTTGTCACTCAATTATATGGATGAATTGAAGACTGATGAAACAATTGTTCACCCCACGCCCAAGATCTAATGAACAGTTGAACAATTTTTCTTGTCAGTTTACATTCTGTCCCATTTTTTGGCAACATGTGACAAGCATAAACTAATCACTTCCAAGTAATTTTTACACCTTGAAATGCTTAATATTTGTCCAAAAATTACCCACAAAGTTGTATATTGATTAGACATGAGATAATATATAAACAAGGATTTGAAATACTTTACTTAATAAATGAATTTTTGAGATGAAACTCGTAACAAATGATATTTTTACATGAACATTACGTCTAGATCTTATAGTACTTTCGTTAGAGGTCTCACCAAAGATTCTTTTGTGCGATATCATTGAAAAACGAGCTGGCGTGTGCGTGAATTATGGCTAAAACATATTGAACCATTTGGATCTAGACAACTCGACTCGTTTTTACTCAATTGCCCATGCCTCACGACATGAAATTTACACACAAATTTCCCACCAAATTGCTTTCAATTGATGCTGCAGCAGGGTATATTTGGATGGGACATGACAGGGTAGAGAGAAACACTCCAATGGCCCCATGCCCACTATGCACTAACTCATAAGTCAACTTCTCAAATCAAAATTTCTCATCATAGCAAGAGTGCCATCCTCTTTAACTTTTCACTCATCCCCACCATTCTCAAAATCATCCCACAATGGGGCCCTTGAGCATGCTACCCAACGGACACGCATTCATTAGTCAAGTTATTGTACCTACTATCTGTACAAGTAAACTAATTCTATATTCGTTCCATGTACTACATATGAGTGAGATTTCTATTGTTTACGAGTCACTGGGACCCTTTTGCCCCGAGTTTGATCGGATTAAGTTGCCTGCATTATGATCTATACCTTAACGAGCCTCACGATGAGACAAACATTTCCCCTGCTACAGTTCCCCCGATATGTTATTGGGTTGGGTTAGGAAAACATCCAAGCGATTTTTAGTTAAGAAGTTCTCATGCTTCGTGACAGTAGAGGAGACACCTCTTAACACACTCAAACATTAAAAAACACCTCCTTTAGAAACCAAAACCTTAATTTGCATTAGAATCCACAAAAGCTAAAAGTCGAAATAGAATTGCAATTTGAGAAAATTGCATCTTAGGCCATCTTCAATCCATGGCACTAAAACTTTCACATCAAATTACCACCATTTTCTGCAACCCATTGCACCAATTATTTCATCAAATGAATAGTGTTCCTTGTATTTTTCTATTTTTTAATTCCCAATAATTCATTTGTTTTTAAAATTATTTAATCACAAATTATATTACTACTAAAACAACTAAATTAAAAAGTAAAATTTAATTAAGAAAAAGTTCACAAAAGAAACATAATATTGTCATTTCATTATTAAATTTGTAACTTTTGAATTTTAATGAGTATTTTTACTTTAATGTATTTAATAATTATTATTTGTTACTTGATTATAATTTATTATAAATATTAATAAATTAAAATTAAATAATATAATAATATAATAAGAATTAAAACTTTTTGTGGTACAAAATGAAGACAAAAGAAGAATATGAAAAACTGTAAGGGTACGTTTGATTCGGCAAAATTTTCCATGGAAGTAGGAAAATATTTCCTACTTTCACTTTTTGACTGTTTGATTGGCTAAATT
>CAIGRO010151875.1:0-10052 GCA_903798355.1 Fraxinus baroniana | reverse complement strand
ACATTATAAGGAAATCAATCGGCTGAACTCAATTTCTTTACATAGATAACAACCATTTATCCAATGAACAATAACATACTATTGATGGCCTTTGAGGTTTGGATGGGTGGAGCAACCCTGATACTATACATTCCCTAAGTTTTGAAGCTAAAATGTAGGAAAAACACCATTAATACTGGAGAAAAGTACACCAAGTAACTTTTTACTTCCATAGATGTAGTTATTCTAAAATGCATCCTAACAAATAAAAAATTTACACTTCGGTATATTTGTTAACCTTCTCATGATGTTACTGATTCTCATAATTAAAGTAAATTGGTAGCAACCATGAACCCAGAAAATTCCTTGAATAGTTTTTGCTATTTTGATTTCATTAGATTCAAGTCTTTCACAGAAACGTTGAATGTTGGATAGTTTAGTTTACTTTGTTCTTGAATTTTGATTAATTTTTGGAAACTTATCATCAATAAATTGATCTCTCAGAAGCCACTATATCATAAGAGAGTGGTTGCTAAGAGGGTTTGCTCTTTCTTATGTTCTTCAATTATGGTTGAGTTTCTTTGGAATTTTGTACTGCTGCCTTATGTTGGAATTGTAATGAATGTGAATTGCATTTTTGAAAGAATCATTTGTGACTTGGTAACAATATTTACTTGCTTCATTTTTTGTCAAGATAATTTCATTTTCAGTGGTCTTCAAAGTAAAATGCTGAAGAATTAATGGTTTGAGTTGTGAGATATTATCACTATTATTGCATTTAAAGGATAATTTCTTTTCATTTTTGTGTTCTCAAAATTTGGCATTATATGATTGGTTTTTTTGACAGCATGGACTCTAATTGTTAACCATACTATAGAGCTTCGAACTAGAGAAGGAGTATTTTTGGATCTTGTTGTCCTGTTTAGAAATAAATTCAAACTCAAGCGTTTGCATTTACAAGTCTTCTGCTATGTGATGTTATATAAGATCTGTTACACAAATTGTTGATAAGCAACCATTATTTGAAGTATCAAATAATGGATACATCGTGCATGTAAAGTCGTTTCATTTTTATAACTCTATTGGGTCATTTTGCTCCCCCTTCCTCTAGATCCGTCTTTCGTCCTAATTCTTCTTAATACCTTCATTTCAAACCCTTTTGCTTCTTGTAAGCAAGATGAGCATGAGTTAGACCCATTTTCTTCTTAGAATATAACATGAATATATAAAGGTTTGTTTCCGACTGTGATACATTGATTTTTGCTCAAAATTTCAAGAATAATCCTTTTTTCGTCTTTTCCCATTTATTTAGTTATTCATCATAGCGTTCATGATTTTTCTTTAACAAATGTGTTTCCATGTGTTATCTATAGTCTACTTGTTGCTGTTTCTACTCTCATCTTCATGAGACTATAAGCTTCAGTTTGATGTTATGAAATTTATCTGGATTGTGATTTAGTCGGTTTATCATTTTGTATTACTGACTAAAGTACATCTGAACTCCTCTCCACTTAATATTAACTATGGATTTGGCATTGAGGGTTCAGGTTTCACTAATTGTGTCTTACACTTGATTGTTTAAGTTTGATTGTCTTTGCGTTGTGCAGACACAATGCCCCTGTGTCCATGTCGCGTCGACGCGGTGTTCGGACACGACGCGGTCACGAACACGATTTCGTATCCGCACAGGGTGTACACCGTGTCTCTGCGTGGAGACTTTTTCTTTTTTCTATTTCATATATGGATTCATATACTCTAGGCAAATGACATATTTTTGGTGTTCTTCCAATCACAATTGCCAATGTGCTTATTCTAAAAGTTGTTGATTGCGAAATTGGTGTTGAATGTGATATATCAGTTNGACTTTTTCTTTTTTCTATTTCATATATGGATTCATATACTCTAGGCAAATGACATATTTTTGGTGTTCTTCCAATCACAATTGCCAATGTGCTTATTCTAAAAGTTGTTGATTGCGAAATTGGTGTTGAATGTGATATATCAGTTGAAAATTCAACTTGGATGGAATCTTGAATTCCAAGATTATCCACCTTTTTTTTTCTCAATCGATGAAAGGTCAAAAAAGCTAAACACCTTGGTAAAGTTTGCCTCATTCAATTATACATTTATGGAATAATTTTTTGTTTTAACAAAAATTCTTTCTAAAATTCTAACGGTAATCGTTCGACGCACGATCTCCACTAGTATAAAGAAAAAAGAATATACTAGATTCACATCAACATATACAAAGTTCATCAACAACAGGACTCTCTTTAAGAAACTAAACTCGCACTTCACCTCGAATGAAGATATCGCATTTTATTTTGGGACAATAATCTCTCATGTTGGATAAGAAAGATATTTTACCCTTCACTTCACAAAACAATCTTCTTGCTCTTTGCTTCCGTCTCTTGAACCTTTGTACAATTTACAAACACGCACAAAATCATTTTTCTGGTATTAAATTTCAAACCACAGCTTCCTTTTTCCTTTCAATTTTATTAGCTTTAGATGAAGATATAGATATACATACACATTATTTGCATCTATACATTAGGATGGCTGCTTTGAGTGCGACTTCACTATGCATTCACAAGATTTTGTGGTGTCAACCAAAACCTAGAAGATGCTTCGTTTCTTGCTGTACGCCTTCGCCCTCCGTAAAGAGTATGCAATACAATACCCTCAGTAAAAAAAAAATTAAAATTTTGTTTATTTGCTGTCGAATATGGTCTAGTACCATATAAAGTTATTTTTTTTATGGGCTTTGTGTTTTCTTGATATTTTGTCTGTTCATCTCGCTAAAAGGGAATTTATGAACTCATTTTCTTGTCACAATATGTGCAGACATTTAGGGAGTAATTAAATTGGAATTAAAAATAAGTGGAAAAGTCATAAAAAGTATTGTTCTTTCGGGTGTTCTTGTTTAGTTAATAAGAAACGTAAGATGAACTAATAAATTTTTTAGCATTGAGTGGTTGCTGAGAGTGCTATTAATTGCTTTTTTTTCCAACATTTTCCGTGAAATATTTGATATATTACGTTTTTTTCTATGCGGAGCGTAATTGGTTTTCAAAGTAGTTTCTTGGTACGGATATTTTCTCATTGGACCTTTGTAAGTTGATTAATTTGTAGACTATATGGTTGATTATTGCTCCGTGCAGGTTCACGGGGCTCCAGTTCCTCCAGAGTACCACGTAGAAGGTCTGGAAGAACAGAAGGACCTGGAAAGAGCATGGAAGATTCAGTTAAACGCAAGATGGAGCAGTTTTATGAAGGGTCCCATGGCCCTCCATTACGCATATTACCAATTGGTGGTCTAGGAGAAATTGGGATGAATTGCATGCTTGTAGGGAATTATGATCGTTACATTTTGATTGATGCTGGTGTGATGTTCCCAGAGTAAGTTCTTATAAATTTGCATACTTGGATCTTTCAAATGTTGAGTACCATAGCTGTTATTTAGCATCAGTATCTGCTAGGTAAAGAAGTTCTTTTGTCTTTGTTTTGCTTCAGCATTGTTGTTCGAAAAGCATACTGAAGAGCTTGTTGTTAATATAATGAAAACTGGTCTATGAGAATAAATTCCCAAGCCTGATATAACCTATTGCGTCAAACACTCAAAACTGAAAGTTGGGTTGAAGATGCACCGATTTATGCTTTTTCCTCCCATTCCAGTATATATAAATTTTGTTCATTTAGTTCCATTATTCTTGATTTTTTTTTTAACCCTTGGATTATGTACTTCAGCTATGATGAGCTTGGCGTCCAGAAGATTATTCCTGATACGACATTTATCAAAAAATGGAGCCATAAAATTGAAGCTGTTGTTATCACCCATGGTCATGAAGACCACATTGGTGCGTTGCCTTGGGTAAAGTTTCTATCTGTTTCTTGAAAATCTTTTTATTATAGTGACATCTTAAATGTACAAATTCAGCGAGAAATTCTTTTATATGCTCTCTTTGTCGAGTCATTTCCTTGAAGAAAGTGAAGAGGTTTAAATGTGCTGTGGAAAGAAGTGCACGTAGAGTTCTGTCTGTGCATTTATTATCTTTTCACTGATTTTTGCTTTCCCCCTTGGGCTTCAGTCTTCCTCTTTTATATTTAGTTTCTAAAGGCTTCTGTTATTTTGACACCATCCATTAGTCAGTCATATGAGCAATCTGTTTAGAATAAAATCTATGTACTGCATAGTGAACAACTGAAACAAATTGGAATTGGGTCATGAAAAGCTTCTGTATTTGCCATTTTCTCTCTTAGCCGTTAAACCTTTTTTTTTAAAGATAAAGAATAAAACAAAAAGAAAAATTGAGAATATATTGATATGAAAAAATTCTTATGGAGATTAGTTTTTAGCATTGTTGTTCCCATTTACTTCGAGCTACATCTTTTCTTTATGTAGCTTCCAGTTGGGAAGATTTTATAAATGGTTTAAGTTATAAATATATGAGTTGTGCTAGAGGTACATAAGCCTCTACATAAGGGTGTCCATTATGGACACCCTTATGTAGATGCTTATGTACCTCTAGCATTATTCTAAATATATTGAGTGGTAGATAAGTGAATACTTCTTGTGGGTCCATTAGAATTATATGCTCACTTGTTTGATGCCATTTAAACAGGTTATTCCGGCTCTGGATGCTCATACACCAATTTTTGCTTCGTCCTTTACAATGGAGGTTTGTCATTATGGTTTGATCAGTTACTTCAATTTCTTGTTTCCATTTCACAGTCTGAATTCTGTGCAGACATGATCAATACACTGAATTATAAGATTTCAGAAAAGTCCTACCTCTCACTCAATCATTACATTTGAAATCTGAATAAAGTAAATAGTTATTACCTGAGAAGACATGAAATTTTGGAAATGGAAACAATATTGCAAACATTCTAGAAAATTGTCTTATTGAGTAAACCCAGTTCTAGCCTCTTTTTTGAGGTGTAGGTCATACATAGTTTTTGATAAATTCAAGATGTTCCTGACTATGCAAAACTTTAACATGTTGCTGCCTGTTGAAATAGGTGGATAACCATTTCCTTTTTTTTTTAAGCAGCTTATTAAGAAGCGATTAAAGGAGTTTGGGATCTTCTTCCCATCTAGACTTAAAGTATTTAAGACACGGAGAAAATTTGTTGCTGGGCCATTTGAAATTGAACCAATTGCTGTCACACATTCTATTCCTGATTGTTCTGGGTTGGTTTTCCGCTGTGCTGATGGTACTATTCTTCATACGGGGGACTGGAAGGTATTTTTTCATATATTTATTTCTTTTGCTTTTATGTGCTTTAGTTTCTTATTTATCTATGATCTTCACAAGTATTTCTACCTTTGATAGATAGATGAGTCACCACTAGATGGGAGAACTTTTGACCGTGAGGCACTAGAAGAACTCTCAAAAGAAGGTGTATCTCTGGTGAGCACTGAAATTTGCGTTGATTGATATCCCCATTCAATATCAGTTATCCTGTAATTCTTGATATAAATTTGGAATCATTTGTATAGTTATACATGAAAATGGTGTTTGAACAGCCACCTTGCCCTATGACATGTTGGCAGGAAAATTCCATCTCAGTGGAACATGGATGCAACTGGATCATGTCACTAATGATATGTTTGGCTGATATTCCTGATAACCTTTACAAACATCAGCAAGAAGTCTTGACTATTATTATTTTTTCTTTTTTGATAACCGTGGATGTCCAGGCCAGCTTGCGTGCACCTCGACTAATACCACGGGGCCCTGAAGTTTATAGCTGGGTACTCACCTCAGTGGCCCTGAGGAGACTCGAGTCTTGACTATTATAATGCCCCTCATTCTATATTTCCAGCTTATGCAACTAAAGCTCCTTGTTTCTTGGCTGGCCAACTGTTGAGTCTAATAAGGTGGATACTGAAATTTAGCATTAGATTTTCGATTAGTTGATTACCAAGGTTTGTGAAGGAAACATTATTGATCTTTGTACAAGATGAGCGAAATGGTCTAATTGTTCAAAATGAGTGTCAAAAGCAACTGAAGTTGTTTGATAAAACCTGAAATATGCATTCAAAATTAGAATGTTTGAACTTTGAATACTTATATCATGAAAGCATTTGAGGTGTTCACCTAGATCTGGTGTCTGACTTTAACATCGTACTTAGACTGACATAGCTGGTTGCTGGAAAGGAATAAACAGGGGAATGAAGGGAAAAGGCTCAATTTGTATTGTTAAATGTGATTATAATGTTGAGAACTATGCTGGAAGGGAATAAACAGGGAAATGAAGGGAAAATGGTCAATATATATTGTTAAATGTGATTATAGTGTTGAGAACTATGTCACTTGCACATGTCTTCCAAATGTTCCCAAGCTTGAAGATCATAAGTTGTTTTAGGTATAATAATTACCCGAGTGGAACAGTAATTATTAACATAGTATTTGTCTAAGTTGTGATATTAATATATTGTGGATATCTATCCACTATTGAAATCTTCAGAACACAATGCATTTCACTAATTACGATTTTGATTTTTAGATGATGAGTGATTCAACAAATATACTCTCACCAGGAAGGACAATTAGTGAGACAGTTGTTGCAGATTCGTTGATGAGGAATATTTCAGCTTGCAAAGGAAGAATTATTACTACTCAATTTGCATCAAATATTCACCGTCTTGGAAGTGTGAAAGCTGCAGCTGATCTGACTGGCAGAAAGTTGGTATGCTTTCTAGTTTGTGAATTTTAATGTCATTATTTAGTCAAATCTTCGTTTAGAAGAATCATCTCAAAACTTCAAGAGACACATAACTTGATTGTTAATGTATTAGGCTTTCGTTGGTATGTCATTAAGGACATATTTAGATGCTGCATGGAAAGACGGAAAGGCACCAATTGATCCATCAACTCTGGTAATTACTTCAAACACTCATCTTACTTGGTGAATTTCCTTACCCAATTGGATTTGATTAGATTTCTATGTTATATTTATAGTCTTATTATTTGCAATTTAGAGAGAGAGAGAGAGGGTTAAAATCTTAGTTGTTGAATTTAATGTGTTTGATTGACTTTATTTTTCATGAAAAATGTCATTTTTCCATCCAAATTCCTATTTTTGGAGTGTTTTATTGACATTTTTTCCATGGAAAATATTTTCCAAAAGCTGATCAGATGACCATATTTTCGTCAAAAATAAGGAAAACATTTTCTTTAGGGAGGGGTAGGTTTTTATTTTTCAGGCAATTCACTCCCTCGTCTTTCATATACCCCTATCTCATCAACCTACTAATAAAAGATGGACACGTATAATATTTTCTAAATTGAAAATTAAACCAATCTAACACATTTAATTAATTCCATGCTTGCAATCAAAAACACTCTTAGTGTTTTTTTATCTACGTAAAAATAATGGTTCACTTACACTAGTGTTATTAATAAAGATGGCATCCATGGAATAATTTTTTTTCCCTATTGATAACCTTTTTTTGGAGAAGTGTCTTGAAGCATTCAATTTAATGAAAGTTTAAATACTTTAATATTTATCCTTGATGCGTGGGATATCAATATATGCGTAAAACTGGGAAGGCTCACCCAACAGCATGGCTGCTTGAGCACGAGTCAAATTGCTGATGGCTGGGCTGTTCTCTAGTGTGGATTTCTGTTTTTTTAACTTCTGTTTCATTATCATGGTCTGATACTTGGACT
This sequence comes from Fraxinus baroniana, assembly GCA_903798355.1. Lineage (NCBI taxonomy): Eukaryota > Viridiplantae > Streptophyta > Magnoliopsida > Lamiales > Oleaceae > Fraxinus > Fraxinus baroniana. Next base: position 2,391 of record CAIGRO010151875.1, on the reverse strand, counting down.
CGGGTACGGGTACATACTGAAGTGTCGGATCTTTTATTTTCTAAAATGTAGGATGCAGGGACATGTCTAAAAAGAGTCCAAATTTCGGACACGGATACGTAGGCACGTTTTTCAAACTTCAATTTTTTAAACTAATTTAAGATATCATTTTGAATAGATCAAAATTAATTATTCACAATGAAGAAAATGAGTATTTAATAAGGGGTTAAGACGAATAAAAGATAATTTTGGGGTTTAATTTTCAATAATGGGAATTACTATATAAAATANTCGGCTACGACGCTAGGTTTATAGAGAGCAAAAGTGGGAAAGAAAAGGAAAAGAAAAGGAAAAGAAAAAAAAAGAAGAAAGAAGAAAAAGAAGGAAGAAGAAGCAAAAACGACGAAGTATCCGGTTGAAACTTGGAGGATCCAACACACATCCCATACCCATACCCATACCCATACCCATACTTATGTCGTGTCGTGTACGACACGGGTACTCCAACTATTTTGAAGAGTCCGAGCATCAGAGATCATGGTAACATACATGGTTCGGTGTTCATGACATTTGTGTGTCTACACCCTCTCCCTTTCTCATCTGACCTTCGAAAGAAAGATGATTGTTTGGATTGTGAATATATGCAGGCAGCTTCCTCCTCCATGTCATGTAATTTAATGACATTATATTACCTTTTCTACACACTTCCTTATATAGTTCTTGTATACAGGTGAAAGTGGAAGATATTGATGCCTACGCTCCAAAGGATTTGCTCATTGTCACCACTGGTTCTCAAGTAAGTTACCATCAAGCATTATATCATGTACTTTAATGACATTATATTACCTTCTCTGATGAATTTTTTTACAACTGCGATTAGTTGTTGAGACTATCATGTGACTATGTGTTCAATTATGTCAGGCAGAACCACGTGCTGCATTGAATCTTGCATCCCATGGAAGTAGTCATTCTCTCAAGTTGAACAAAGAAGATGTGATCTTATATTCTGCAAAGGTAATGAATCATGAGACTGGGTTTGTCTTCTACAAATCTCCTAAAAGGAAAATCCCCAGTACCACTAACAAATTTATGATGTCCAACAGATCATGAAATAACAATTTATACATTACTTAAGTTTCAAAATCATTAGAACATACTCTGTGATAAGAATGAAATGAGCTGATGTGCTTTTTAGATGCTCCAACTTGTGCTGGCTTTACTTGTCAAAAATCAGGCTCGAGCAACTTGAGTAGCTTTTTATGCTGAATAATCAATTTGAAGATATATTATGCCCATGTTTGGTTCAACTAAAAAAACTGATTAAAATCAAGTCAAAGTCAACAAACAATTTTAAACCCACATTATATGGGACCTTCAACTTTTCAATCACGCAGTCTATCAACTTTTATTAAAATTTACTAAAATTTTGATTTTTATCTAAACCAAACATGGGCTATAAGTTTTTGATATTTTGTGTATCTTATCCTCGTGATTAGAAATATATTTTAATTATTTTTGAACACACCGTATGGATATAATGGAGAAGGCTTTTTCTTTTTGTAATGCTTCTCGAAATAACAAGATTTAGAAACATGCAAGTAGGATAGTTCAAAATATGTGCCTCAACTGATCAAGAACTATAGTTGCATTGTTGCTGCTGAAGCTTGTGTCAGAAAATAAACCTCTGGCTTAGAAACTAGTTTAAGACCATGCATGAAGATATAATCCAGAACACTACAGATTGGATAATGTGCAAATAATGTGAAATGACAATTATGACCATGGTAAATACTTTTTGCATTTGTGCAATACATGCATGGTTGTGAAACTCCCAATCCATATCTTACAATCCTATAATTCTACAATCCAAAAACGATAAAATGATCTGATCCTGTTGTAGGATCTTAAAATTGTAGAACCTTATGATTCCTTTGCTGGATTTAACGGTCCTACTGGTCTAACGAGTCTAACAGTCCTTTTTTCATCATTTTAAGTTTCGTGAGCTATTCGTTAATGGATTAAGTATGTTGGATTACTATGGCACAAATCAAAACTTTAGTGAAAACAAAGCAAAATAAAATGGCAAAAATTAGAATCCCTAATACGAAATCTGTTATTGTTTGGTCTTTACAGCTTAATGGGAAAATCGACGATGGCATTCAATTGTTTGCCAATTTTTATTTTTTTTATCTCTTTTCTTTGATCACTTTTAAAATATTTCATTTGCAATTTTTCTTTTCAATTATATGCATTGTATGTTTTAAAATTTATAGCTTGTTGAAAATCTGTTATAGAAGTGGTTTGGTTTTTGAGCTCATAATGTTGTGATTTTCCGTTTCTTTATGGTTGTTAATAATTTGTACAAATATTCGTGATGATTGGTGTTCATAAATTTGTGAAAAAATTAATTGC
>CAIGRO010151834.1:0-18141 GCA_903798355.1 Fraxinus baroniana | reverse complement strand
TCGTAGCGACACAACTTAAATTATAAAATTGGTATTTTAAAATTCGGGTCGGGTCGCTACACATGATGTATGTAGTTGAGAAGGTAAACTTCTGAATTCTTAATTTTGTGTTACTATTATTATTATTATTATTATTATTATTATTATTATTATTATTATTATTATTATTATGACTTTTAACACAACGTCCTTTGCTCTTTAGGTTAAGGCTGAGCTCGACAAAATGCTTGAGGTAAGAGATCGGGCCAACATTATCTTCAAGGAGGTAAAAACGGAAAAGGCGATTTTTACTAAGAAAGAGAAAGATTACGAAAACCATCTGAATATAATGGAGGATGAACTAAATGCAAGGTTGACCTTCGAGCTGAGGCTGATGGATGACAATAAAGCTTTACAGCTTTGGGGGAGAAGGCCACAGCCCGGGCTGACGGTGAAAAGAATCGGGCTGATGAAGCATAGAAGATGGTCGAGGAAGCTATCAGAAGGTAGCAGATACTGAGCTCAGGGTGTCCAAGGCAGTAAAAAATTGGAGGGCCTCTCTTGAGTTCGACGCTCTTGCTCAGGACTCATATGTTGTGGCCTTAAGAGAGATAATCAAATATATAAACAAGGAGCGGCCAAACTTTAATACAACTTTCTTAGCAGAGGCATATAAGGAACAAAAGGAAGAGTTGGAACAAATGTCCAAAGCAGCTGAAGTCCGAATTTCCCATGCCGAGGAAGATGTTGTTCATGAATATGTTCCTCCTCAAGATTCTCCAACCCAATAGTTTCTTATTGTACTTAGTTTTTGTTAAATCTTTAAGGATTTCTTAAGAACTCTTTTTCTAATCTTTTGATTGAATGAAATTTCAGTTTGCTCATTACATGTGTTTACTTCAGCAATAATTTTCTTTTCTTTGAATGTTTGTATGTGACATAAGTTTTTAGATATTTCTTCATAAGAAATTTTCGCGACCTATATAACATTAGCTCGGCCTGCTCATGAGCAGGGTTTAAGTAGTTCCTTATAGGAATTTTCACTAAGTGTTACAGCACATGCAACCTTAACTCGGCCTGCTCATGAGCATGGCTTAATTAGTTCCCTGAAGAGAATGTTGGCGAAAGAAGGAATTTCAATCCCATGATATCTTTTGTGCCTCTTTTTGTTGAGTTTTTCATAAATTTGACTGTTAAAATCGCAAAAGGAGGAAGATGGCGAGCTCACAATAATAAAGAAAGGCACAGTTGAACTTCCAATTCGATTTCTCTAGAACGGCACTATGGTAGAATAAGAGATTTTAGTAAAATTTAGGTCAATTTGATTAAGTTGGACTTACACTTTAAATTAGAAATAGAAAAATCATATTTTGGGTTTAAGTTAAATTAATTAGTTAGCAAATTTATTTAGAAAAAAAAAAATAATTTGGCTTATTCATGATAAAAAATAATTAGGGAAATTCGGTTCTTTTATTCTTGGTTTAGAATCAAGAATCAAATCGAACTCGCTAGTTCTTGATTTAGAGACGCATTCGGGGTATTTAACTTAAGAAAAATTGTTCGATTCGATTCAAGAGTTTTGTCCAATCACATATACGATAAAAAAGATTGAAAGTGGGGATTGCAATGCAATAACCATCAAAAAGTTGAGAATTCAAAGTACATCGTCATTTTTCGCATATAAAAAGACATCCATGGACACTAGGTTTAGCATGGCATAACCTTCGTCAACCAACGATTTGGCTGCTTCGAGCTGAGGAACTCAATCTTGTTCGAGCCCCAAATTAATATGTAATGTTGAAATTTACTTATAGAGGGTGTTTGGTGGGGCTTAAAATTAGATTTTTAGTATATTGTAATGGAAGTTTTTGAAATGTGTGGTTGAAAAGTTGTGGGACCTATGAAAGATGTGGTTAATATTAATTGTTTGACTTTGACTTAAATTTAAATATAATTTTAATCCGAAACAAACAAAGCCATAAATGTCTCACTAAATAACAAAACTAGCCCATGTTTGATGGCTATTATTTTGAGAAAATTGAGTTGTGAATGGTGATTTTTTGTTAAATTGTGGTTAAAAAGTGGGAAATTTTTTTTAGTTTATATGTAAAATATTTTATTGTACAAGTATATGGTTGAAAATGAGTATAAGAAATAAAGAGTTTTAAAATAGTGGTTGTCAGCATAGACTAAGAGCATGTTTATGCTTCATTTTATTGTAAGAATGTACTTTAAAATAGTAGATTGATGGAGAATATATGTTTAAAAAATAAGAAACATTTTACATTTATATGTAAAATTATTTTATTGAAAAAATGTGTGATTGAAAAGAAGGAAAATAAAAATATATCTTGAAAATAATATGAATCAAACAAAGCTACATTGGCCTATTAGAATAAATTAGGTCTTAAAACAATAAACAACGGGAAGAAAAGAACATATGACTAGAAAGGAAAAGATATATCAACTCACTTTTCCTTTTTTATTCTTTTCTCCTTTCAGCTATCCATTCCAACTTTGTAAAAGGATAGACATCAATTATAGAAAATGGATTGGAAGTAGATTGAATAGGTAAAAAGTTTAATTAGTTTTCAGTGTTGGATTAAAATGGGATTTTACATTGCACTTACTTTTTCTCTACCCAATTTCGAAAACTAATTGCAGTATATATATAGAAATTTATCGATAAATAATATGCAAATTTTCTTGTTTCTCTCTTTGAAAAAGATATTAATAATATAAAATTTGGAAATAGAGTTTAAATTGATTGTTATATTATTATATTTACATAAATCTTAGACAATAAACAATTCTAAATATAGTTTAGGTTGACCATTCATGAACGAATATATTGGGGGTTGGATAGCATTAGTGAATGTTTGAATAGGCTTAAAATTTTGCTTATAAAGTAAATGTAAAAGTTTTGTATAAATAATTATTTCATCGATGAAAGTTAAAAATACTTAAATTACTTATTTGAAATTAATTATTAGAATATTCCACCTGAACCAACTTATTAGTTGAGAGTATATATATATATATAGTAATGTTATATATTACTCCGATGATCAGTAGAGTCGAAATAAGAGGGAAACTCACGTCCTCAATGGACGATTATAAAAAATATAATTGATAACTAATTGTGAAGTAATATTATTTAACCCCCGTCTAGGAGACCTTTTTTCCTATTTCTAGTGAAATTGTGACCGTTATACAGTGTATATGTCAGATGGGTCAGTTGCAATTCTAAACTATTTTAAGGCATGATGTCCTACTTGCCATTTAACATTTAATTATTTATTCTCGAGAGAGGGGCATTTTAGGTATTCAATTTTCAAGCAGTTAAAAATTGCGGCCAAAATGAGACCCGTGTTCAACTATATAACGATCAAATAAGTGCTAAAAATGGGGAAAAACTCTCCCAGACAAGGGCTTAACAATGTTCTTAAAAATTGAGTTGCACGCCCCTTAGTCATCAGAATCGGTCAAAAAAACTGGTTTGGTTGGTGTTTAAAAGCATATAAATGAGAAGTCGGTGAAAAACTTATCCGAATGTCCAATGGAATCAAAACTCGCGCAACCCGCTACTAGGTTTGAAGGTTTTCCCAATTGGAAATTGTGCGGAAAAAAAAACATTTTTTTAATGAATCACCTCATTTATACGCAACATGTCACTATATGACCGTTTATCACGACTTTTGAAAAGTAAAAATTAGTTTTTGAGTTTCAGAAGCTGCTTTTGGATCAATTTGACCGGATTTATGAAAGTGCTTCTGAAAGTTTGAAGAGCTTTTAGAAAAAGTTAGTCCAATACGGATTTCCTTTAAAATCACTTTTAGAATATGAAATGCTTTTAAAAATTAGTTTTCAAACAAAAATTAAAAAAAATTTCTCGATAAACCTTCTACAAAAAACAAAAGCTATGCGAAACGGGTCTTTTATTCTATTAGCAGTGGATCTTGACTTGGGTGCATGTTTCCATTGTATCTTTGGCAAGGTGAGAAGGAGGAGGAGGACTTGGGCATAAACTAAAGATACAAAGAAGCCTAACAGTAAAGGTTTTTATTAGGGTTGGATATTGTCTAATTCGATTCAATTATAAAGAGAATTGAACCTGAATTTTTGGGTATTTAATAAGTGAAACCATCGGGTCCAAATTTAATTATGAAACCGAACCTGAAGGGTTTTTATTAGGGTTGGATATGGTGAAGTTCGAAGAACCAGACTTGAATTTTCGCATATTTAATAAGTAGAACCATCTGTTCCAAATTTAATTATGGAACCGTTCAAATTCGGCTCGGTTAGGTTAGGTTCTGTTCAATTTCATACAATAATTAATTTTTTTTTTAATATTTACAACAATGCAATATTAATTCAAATAATATCATGTTCAATTTTGGCTCTTACAAAATAGTATAGTCCAGTCTCGTGATATCTTTTGTGTCTCATTTTGTTGAATTTTTCATAAATTTGGATGTTAAAATCACACAAAGAGGAAGATAGTGAGCTCACGATAATAAAAGGGAGACTTCCAATTCGATTTTTCTAGAGCGGTAGAAACGACACTATGATAGAATAAGAGATTTGGTTAAAATTTAGGTCAATTTGATTAATTGAATTTGAGTTGAAAATTAGAAATAGAAAAATCATATTTTGGGTTTAGAATAAATTAATTAGTTAACAAATTTATTTAGAAAAAAATAAAATAATTTGACTTATTTAAGATAAAATTTAGGGATATTCGATTTTTATTCGGTTCTTGATCCATAACCGAAAATTGAAGTGAACATGTCGGTTCTCAACTCAAATACTCGTTCAAATATTTAATTTAAGAAGAACCGTTCGATTTGAGTTTTGTCCAATCCTAGTTTTTATTTTTGTTTGTCACACATTGAAGATTCTATTTTCTATTTTGACTCGATATAAAAATAACAATGTGAAATGATAAAATATATTTTGTTATTGGAATTAACTTTGATGAAATTTTATTGTTTATTTATTGATGATTTATTGTTTTAAATTAACAAAATTTAATTTAGGTTCATAAATAATACACATTTATTTATTTTTATTTCCAGTTGATTTGGTTAAAGGTTTTGATCATTGACCCTTCAACTTTTCGGTTCATTGTCTGTCGATTTTCAGAACACCGATATTTAACTCAGTAGTATTAAGCACAAGTATATATGTCACTCATATTAATACCATACACATGATGAAACATATGTATTATAGCTCGTGTTTGACACCCATTTTATTTTTCATTTATTTCTCTCTCTCTCTCTCTCTTTATTTTAACCACACATTCTATCAATAAAATAATATTACGCATAAATTCAAAAATTCTCCTTATTTTTTAACCACACATTTTTCTATAAATCACTATTCCAGAATTCATTCTTTCCCAAAAATGGATGTCAAACACGAGCATAACTTTATTAGACGATAGCAGCCTTGTGAACACACAAACCGATGCTTTACATTACTGGAGCTAATATTGGTGTTACCTTCGCTGGTATCAATAATATATAGTATTATGCCCCCTCGAGGCATGGTTTAGTGGTGCAAAGGACATGAGTGAGTTAGTCTTAGCTGAGCTGGCAGCTGTAGTGTAAGAGTTCGATTTTTGCCTCTAACAATGTTTGGAATTAGACTCTTTGTGGGCACCAGTATGACAGCTTTGTACCCTAGCCTTCTGAGGCACAACTCACGATTTACCTCCTCCACGATGCTCTAAGGGCGGAGCGGTGGGGGCCCTTAAAGTTGAGGCTCAACCTTTAATAATATATAAGACATGTTCGGTAAGGATTAAAATCCAATTAAAATTGAAAATATAGTTATTGGGTCCCACTCGTCTAATAAAAGTCAACAATAATGACTAATTTTTCAATTTTAATCTGATTTTAATTTCTACCGAACACGTCCATAATATTATTCTTTTTGAAAGACTACCACCTAAGTGTGTATGTTTACACACACATATATATGGAAGACTTATTGACATTGAATCATTATTCACAACGTTTGTAAATTGTAACAAACAGACAATGACCAAATTTATTGTTACAAGTAAGAAAATGATTGCATATTTAAAAATATTTTTTTGTTAATAATTTGTAAACTCAGTCAAACGTCTTGTGAATAAATAATTATTTGCATTAATTAAGGAAAAAAGACTTTCAAATTTGAAGTCACTTTCACTTTCTTTTGTAGATTAATTATGGGGAAAAAAAAGCCGTCCTTAATTGTGAATAATGACTTGGCCAACCAATTAAAAAACTACATACAGCTGACTAATCACATCAATACATTTTCTTTTTCATCTTGGGTCTTAGCTATCAATCGCTTTAATACTCCAGAGAAAAAGAAAAATATTAAAAATTTAACTCATTGATTGATACTACATAAGCAAACAGTTACACCACAGATCTAGGAAGAGAAACAAATTTAAGATATATAGATATAGATATATATACACACACGTGTAGAGAGAGAGGGGAGTGGTTTAAGAGTACGGAGTGTAGAAAAGGAGGTCTTTTTTCTACGACCCAGGAAAACCCTAGCCCTTTGTGCATTGTTGAAATCTGGATCAGTTTCAGTGAATCCATCTTCTAATTTACTAGGAAATGTGACCCAGATCTGGGAAAAGTACCATTTGTTCTCGTGTTGCAGGTTTTGAGTAAAGGAAAGATTTTTTAAAGAGAAAAGCAGAGGTGGGCTTTTTTTGATACTTTACTGGTATTTTGAATTTTGAAGGTTCGATAGTCAAAATGAAAATTATATTTTTTGTTGCTGTGTCTTGACGAATGAATTAATAATTTTTAATTATTTTTGGGGGAATGAAATTTGGAAAGGATTTTTTGCTGGAATATTTTGGTGTGTGAGGCAGAAAAGAAGGAATCTTTGTATTGTCTTGGAATTGAAATTACTAGGATTTTCCGAGGCATATTATGTGCCCCTTTTGACTATAGAATTAACTGCGATTATGGTATTTTGTTTGATGTTGTTAGGGAACTTGAACATAGGGTTTAGAGAATATTTTGTACTATAGTGAGCAAAAGGACCTGTGCCTTTGTATACGATTGGTTGAATTTAAGAGGTTCATTACTGTTAATCTTCTGTGGTTACCTGTGTAGATTTGAGCTGGAGTGGTTGGGGGTGCCTGGAGGCGTCACTATGTCGTCCTTGAGTCGGGAACTGGTTTTCTTAATCCTGCAGTTCTTGGACGAAGAAAAGTTCAAGGAGACAGTACATAAGTAAGTCCTTTTGTTGGTCTATGCCATATCTTGATTTGTTACTTTCTTGCGAAAGCTGAATTAATTATGCACTTGCTAATGAAATGTAATTAGTGCATAGAGAGTAAAACATGAGTTATAAGCTTTGCTTTGTGCGAGACTTGGCTGAAGGTAATAAGTTTTAACATGAAATATACACGTCGTTTGTTTAATCTCTTTCTTTCTCCTAGGCAAAAAAGCATAAATAATTAAAGATAGATGGTATCTTTATTTGTTTTTCAGTTTTCCAGATCATAAAAACCAAGTAATTATCAAGAAAAAATTGAAACACCTATTGCATGATTAGTTTTTGGTTTGTCAAGTAAATTTAAAGCCTGTTTGGTACGGCTTAAAATCCAATTAAAATTGAAAATATGGCCGTTATTGGGTCCCACCCGTCTAATAAAAGTCAACAATAACGGCTATATTTTCAATTTTAATCTGATTTTAATCTCTACCACACACCCCCGATGTTTGGTACGGCTTAAAATCCAATTAAAATTGAAAATATGGTCGTTATTGGGCCCCACCCGTCTAATAAAAATCAACAATAATGGCTCTATTTTCAATTTTAATCTGATTTTAATCTCTACCACACACCCTCTTAGTCATTGCTATCGTTCTCTATTGATATTGGAATACATTTTAAATATGTACATAGGTTGGAGCAAGAATCTGGTTTCTTCTTCAATATGAAGTACTTTGAGGACCAAATTCAAGCAGGTGCATGGGACGAAGTTGAACGCTATTTAAGTGGATTCACGAAGGTTGAGGATAACCGCTATTCGATGAAAATTTTCTTTGAAATAAGAAAGCAAAAATATCTTGAAGCTCTTGATAGGTAAGTTTTGTCTCGAGTAACCTGTCGATCTCTGGCCGTTGATATTTGTTATTGTTAACTATGTGTAATACTTTTCAGACAAGACCGAGCAAAAGCTGTTGATATTCTTGTGAAGGATCTGAAGGTGTTTGCATCTTTCAATGAAGATCTTTTTAAGGAGATCACCCAGCTTCTAACTCTTGATAATTTTAGGTATCAAAGACGTAGATGATTAGTTGTAGTGTAGCTTTTGATCTTATTAGTAATTCATTCGTTCTATTCTTGTTTAAAATGTCTCTAGGCAGAACGAGCAGCTCTCCAAATACGGGGACACAAAGTCAGCACGAAATATTATGCTGGTTGAATTAAAAAAGCTCATAGAAGCAAATCCACTATTTCGTGACAAGCTCACCTTGCCTTCTTTCAAAGCTTCACGCTTGAGGACATTGATCAATCAAAGGTTAGCTAGTATTCATAAATAGAATTTGATTTGATGAGCTGAACGACTCTCTCTTTCTCTCTGTATGTGTGTTGCATCCACATGATTGTGTGTCTGTAATATCTACATTTGGTTGTTATTGACATTGCTTTTACAATTGGTTCTCTTTAAGTTTAGCTTTGTCAAATTTTCTTTTACTCGCATTGCAGTCTAAACTGGCAGCATCAACTTTGCAAGAATCCTCGTCCAAACCCAGATATAAAAACACTTTTTATGGATCACACTTGTGCTTCTACTAATGGCACTCGTGCACCTACTCCTAGTAATAACCCTCTTGCTGGACCAATTCCCAAGCCTGGTGTTTTTCCTCCTCTCGGAGCTCATGGTGTAAGTTGTGCACTTATTTTTGCCTGCAAACCTTTGATTTCATTTTTTGCATCTTACTTGCTCTAAAATTCTGACTGCAGCCATTCCAGCCAATTGTTTCTCCTCCAACTGCCATTGCTGGTTGGATGTCGAGTGCTACACCTTCAATTCCTCATGCTGCTGTTGCTGCAGGTCCTCCTGGCCTTGTTCAGGCTCCAAGTTCTGGTCAGTTGTTTAATTGTAAGATTGACTTGGATCAATTGTTAAGAGTTTAGTGCCTTTTTTGAGTTTTTTTTTTTGTTACTAATATTATCTTTGTCCTGTTTTAATCCTCAGCTGCATTTCTGAAACATCCAAGGACTCCTCCAGGTGGTCCTGGAATGGATTATCAAACTGCTGATTCGGAACATTTAATGAAACGCATTCGCGCTGGCCAATCAGATGAGGTGTGGAGGATTAACCAATTCCCTTGCTTCTTCCTCCAAATATTGCCTGACTATCAATATTGATTCTTTATAATTCTTCACCTCCATATTTACACACAGTGCTATATTTTTCTAGGTGTCCTTTCCCGGTTCATCTCATCCTCCCAATATTTATTCTCCAGACGACCTTCCTAAAACTGTTGTACGGAACCTTAGCCAAGGATCTAATGTTATGAGCATGGACTTCCATCCTCAACAACAGACTGTTCTTCTAGGTTGATCCTTGATTGATTTTTATCATTTTGCTTCTGCTTTTTAACTGCTCAAAATTTCTGATTGAGTTGTATTTTTGGGCGAGACAATCATCTAGATCATGTAATTTTATAGAGGAGAAATTCATGCTGTTCATCTCTGATACATGACCGCCGATTATCTACTTTGTAGTTGGAACAAATGTTGGTGACATTAGCATTTGGGAAGTTGGTTCCCGAGATAGGCTAGCACTGAAAAACTTCAAGGTTTGGGATATATCAGCTTGTTCAATGCCATTCCAAGTGAGTATTTTCTTGAATCTTTAAGTTCCTCACTCCTTTGCTATTTTTTAATTAAAATATGTGGTGTAAATCCTTGCTTGACTACCATTCAGACAACATTAGTTAAAGATGCCACCATATCTGTTAATCGATGCATATGGGGTCCCGATGGATCTATACTCGGTAAGGAAAACCGTCTTTCAGCCTTTGAATTACAATCAATTGATGCATTATTACTGGTCTTTATACCATTGCTTTTGAAGGTGTTGCTTTTTCGAAGCACATTGTTCAGATATATACGTACAATCCATCTGGAGAATTAATACAACACTTAGAGGTAAGAATTACATTGTTCTTCTCTGACCATCTAACCTCTCTCCCCTCTCTCTCTCTCTCCCCCGACAATCATATGAAGTTTCAAGCGTGGATGTCTTTTTCCATGCAGATTGATGCTCATATTGGTGGTGTTAATGATATTGCCTTTGCTCATCCTAATAAGCAGCTATGCATAGTTACATGTGGTGACGACAAGACAATTAAGGTATATCTATTTGACCTCGATACAGTTTTGTAGCATGTCACTTCTTAGTTTTTAAGTGGATTATTGTGTTACAGGTGTGGGATGCTGTTGCCGGTCGCAAGCAGTATACATTTGAAGGTCATGAAGCTCCTGTATATTCTGTCTGTCCTCACTATAAAGAGAATATTCAGGTAAATGTGCTCACAAGTAGAATTTCTGTTTACTTTTCTATTACTGATGTCTGCATGAACTTCCTAGGCTTAGCTTAAATTATATAATTTGATGACATGAGAAATAGCAATCTGCTTCTATTTTTATCTGCAGTTTATCTTCTCTACTGCCATTGATGGAAAAATAAAAGCATGGCTTTATGATTCCTTGGGATCAAGAGTAGATTATGATGCCCCTGGACTATGGTGCACGACAATGGCATACAGTGCTGATGGAACCAGGTCTGTTCAAAATCCGTTTCTGGTTACTCTCTTTTGTTGGGATGGTCTCATCTGATGATGTAGATAGCTTCATTTTGTTGGATTGATCCTGTGGGGTAAAATTTATTATTTGCCTCGCTCGTATCCTGAGCAACTTCAAACTTGTTTGCAATAGATGATGTACACATTAAATTTTGTCTTTTGGTAATACTAGCAGGCAATAAAATATCTTGAAATTTATGTAAAGTTAGTAAGTATAAAGCCAATATGTGTGTGAAATGTACTTTTGACTATTTAAAAGAGCTTTTGAAACTGCTGGTCTTCTAAGAAAAAGCCTGCTCATGTTATGGGTTACTTCCATAATTAAAAAGCTCATTCATGGGACCAAGTGTTGCATCACACAAAATATGGTATTTTGTCAGATAACGTTCCTCTGTAGCATCACAATGAGGAGTTGAAAGGTAGGGCTAGAACTACTAAACAGCTATAGTACTCTGATGATGTTCTTCGTTGAAAACATAATGGAAGAATGGGGCCAATGNCATGGGACCAAGTGTTGCATCACACAAAATATGGTATTTTGTCAGATAACGTTCCTCTGTAGCATCACAATGAGGAGTTGAAAGGTAGGGCTAGAACTACTAAACAGCTATAGTACTCTGATGATGTTCTTCGTTGAAAACATAATGGAAGAATGGGGCCAATGCATTGGATTGCATTTTCTTTTTGCTGTGGAAAATGTTTAGAATTAATGATACCTCATGTAGCTGGCATTCGTGACGGAGGTCACACGAATAAGGGTTCAGGCCATGAAGAAGGGCTAAAGGTTTAAAATAAAGGTGTAGGTGGGCATATCCATGTTTGGGCAGGAAGGAAAAGTTTTAACAGTTTAGAATTGACTGCCCTTGAATAGAAGTTGCAGTTACTGAATATAGTCTGCTAAGCGTTCCCCAGAAATTTATTTATATGTGGAAACTCATAAAAGTACGACATCTTTGAATCAGAATTCAGATGATATTTCATATTCACGAGCTCAAAGGATGAAGAATCCGGGACCTATATCACTGGAATTAGTTCATCTAACTTCAGGATCAATTTTGTACAACCACGAGTAATTAAAATTTTAAAAAAAATTAGGAGCATTAAAACCAAATTTCAAAATTGATAATCCTAAACACTGATGACTGCGCTAAAAGATTAGTCAACTTTCTGAGTAAAGCAATGGTAGTGCTGAACCAAACATAAATTGACATTTGGGTGCGGCTGGATTTATGCCAACAGTTGCTATAATTTAGTGATGTCAGTTGTTTCTTTATGTGAATTTGTGATGTTTATTAACTGAGTTGCTTCTGTAGGCTAACTCCATGTGAAATATGCTCTAATTGAGTAATTGTAACAAAATAGAACCAGTACAAGTAAACGAATGGTGATGGAAATTGAGAGACGGAGCAACAACTTTCATGCATAAATTTGACCAGGTGTAAGTAATGATAATAAAACAGGGAGTCTCCTGTGTAAACAGTCTTGAGACAATTTTAACAATGTTATGTCATTAAAAACGAGCTCTTTATGCAAAAAAAGCTCCTTAGTGACATGGGTCATTTGGTTATTGTAACTTGAAAGTGTTTTGCTAACTGAATACTCGATTTTTCTTCTTTTTATATTAAGATTTTAGCTGCTCAGGCTTAGTGGTTTAGTGACTTATGGCCCCTGGAGGTGATATATACTCATTTCCTTACAGAAGTGTAATATTATGACCGAAGAATCTTGGAGTTGATTTGCATGTTTTTTTGTTTGCTGGCAAACTCATCCAGAAAATTCATTATTCTCTAGTTCAAATAATGTTAACATCGTTGCCCTGGTATCTCGTGTGAGAAGACAGTTTTCTTGGGAGTTAGATACGTGATTGTCATTCTTTTATCTCATATTCCTTTTCAGACTATTCTCTTGTGGAACAAGTAAAGAAGGCGAATCCCACCTTGTTGAGTGGAATGAGAGCGAAGGAGCCATCAGGAGGACATATTCTGGTTTTCGGAAACGTTCATTAGGTGTAGTGCAATTCGACACAACAAGAAATCATTTCTTAGCTGCTGGCGATGAATTTCAGATAAAGTTTTGGGACATGGACAATACCAACATGCTTACTTTCACTGACGCTGATGGTGGATTGCCTGTTAGTATCTCTACTATATAAAGCCCCTACTTCTTGATACACTTGTCTTGAATGTTTGGAATTCCTAAAGTTGCTCTGTAATTTTATTTCCATTGCAGGCTAGCCCCAGATTAAGATTTAATAAGGAAGGGTCACTCCTTGCCATTACAACTAGCGACAATGGAATTAAGATCTTAGCAAATAATGATGGGCAGCGCATGCTGAGAATGCTAGAGAGCAGAGCATTTGATGGGGCTCGAGGTCTTTCAGAATCAGTCAATGTCAAAGTAGTTTTCGCATTTTCTTTTATAGTCTGTTTTATTTGCCAGGATACATTTATTTGGTTTTGATTTCTCCTTCGCAACTTTTTCTGCAGCCTTTGATTTCTGGTGGATTAGGTCCAATCAGTAATGCTTCTGCCTCTGTTGCTCCAATCCTTGAACGTACAGACCGAATTCAACAACCAATGTCCCTTGGCAATCTGGTATTCTTTCATCTGTCATCTCCCTCCACAAAATTGAAAAATAGATGGCAAGCGGCCATCATAATTTTATTCAATTCTTTTGCTTAATTTATCTGGACAATCATAGGCTACCATGGAAAGCAGCAGGGTTGCTGATGTAAAACCAAGGATTTCTGATAACATTGACAAAATCAAAAGCTGGAAGTTTCCTGATATAGCTGATTCATCTCAACTCAAGACTCTGAAGTTACCTGATCCTCTAACAGCCAGCAAAGTATGTTTTTTAATTATATCCAAGTCTACTTGGGACAGCATTTGACTTTAATAGAACACATTATTTTTTAATCTGTCTCTGTTTGTCTTGGTTACTGATGTTGAGTCTAATTTCCTAACGTTTAGCATCTTTCTCCCAGACCATTAATGCTTTGTGTCATCGAGTTTTTCTTGCCTTTTACCTCCTATTGGCCATTACGTATTTTGACCTTACAATGTGTAATGTATTGCAGGTTGTACGGTTGATCTACACAAATTCTGGACTAGCTATACTAGCTCTGGCTTCTAATGCTGTTCATAAGCTTTGGAAGTGGCAGCGCAATGAACGTAATCCATCCGGGAAGGTTAGGGTTTGAGTGTACATTTTATATTGATTCTTGAATTCATTATTTCTTCAGTTCTTTTAATCTGTATTCCTTCATATATACTTTGCAGTCTACTGCATCCAGTGTGCCCCAGTTGTGGCAGCCTACTAGTGGGGGTCTCATGTCTAATGACTTGACTGATGCTAAACAAGCTGAAGACTCAGTTGCTTGTATTGCCTTATCTAAAAATGATTCTTATGTCATGTCTGCTTCGGGCGGGAAGGTCTCCTTGTTCAACATGATGACCTTTAAGGTTTATTAGCATCTTTGCTCGAGACCGTTGAAAAATTTTCTTCACTATGATCCCTTGATGGCTTTGCAACATGTGGGTGCATGCTGTTTAAGATAACTAAATGGAATACATATGTTCTGATTAGGTCATGACGACGTTCATGCCACCGCCCCCTGCTGCCACATACCTTGCATTCCATCCTCAGGATAACAATATTATTGCTATTGGAATGGAGGACTCCACTATACAAATCTACAACGTGAGAGTTGATGAGGTAAACATCCCTTGTCTTTGTTCTAGGCTGGATTTTTTTGGAACTGACAGTATCTTGCTGCGATTTGGATTCTCGGTAAAGGAATCTGATTCTTGTGTTATCGAAATTAAGAGAACTCTCTCTTATATTGTAACGTGAGTCTCAGTTGCATATAAATCCTTACTCAGCAGGATTTTACTTCTGATTTCATTGGTTACATCTTACTATTGAACTCAATCTATGCTCTTGTTTGACATACTCATTCTCATTCTCTTTCTTCATTTCAACCACACATTCTATCAATAAAAATAATATTACACATAAACCCAAAAATTCTCCTTACTTTTTAAGCACACATTCTTCCATCAATCACTATTTCAAATGAAATTCTTCTCCAAAATGGGTGTCAAAGACAACCTATATATGTCTTTAACCAAAAGAAGAACAGTAAGACATAAGTCTCATTCTATAAGAACACTTTCTTTCCGTGATGTAAGAAACTGAAGACACTGCTGTAGTCTATTTTTAATTTTTTAGCTTAGAAGCTGGGCTGCATTTCAGATTAGAATTGCATGATTGCATCTCTCTTTTTATGTCTTATTCCTTTTGGATTTTCCTTTTTGGAAGTTGTTGCTTCCATGTATAGTAGCTTTTCTAATGGTCTAGTCGGGTGTATAATCTCTTTGTTTTTCTTGAAGCTAGTTTAGGAAAAATTTATCATTGATTTTTCAAGTTCAGCTATTTAAGGTAGGTTAATGATGACATAAGATATTTCTCATTGTAATTATTATCTTTAACTGCCCTCTTTTGTAGAAGATGGAGGTATTGTTGTTCTGTCCCCTGGGACCAATTAATATCTTACTGTAACTATATCTTCCCCTTCTGTCTTTGGACGGGCAATAGGTTAAAACCAAGCTCAAGGGTCATCAGAAGCGAATATCAGGGCTTGCATTTTCTCAGAGTCTGAACGTGTTGGTATCATCTGGAGCTGATGCTCAGGCAAGTCCAGTTTGGTTATCTACAATAGGTGTTCCTTTTTACCTAGTTTCTCGCAAGGCATTATGTTGATTTGGTAACTACTTGCAGAAATTTTTGCACTAATATGGTTGGTCCAATTATGATTGCAGCTCTTTGTCTGGAATATTGACGGCTGGGAGAAGAAGAAATCACGGTTCATACAAGCGCCTCCTGCTTTCCAATCTCCTCTGGTTGGAGAAACTAGAGTTCAGTTCCATAATAATCAATCTCATCTGCTGGTTGTTCATGAAAGCCAAATTGCAGTTTATGATACTCAACTTGAATGTTTGCGTTCGGTGAGCGCTCAACTCATCACGCTTCTTGTTTTGCTGTGAACACACATTATCATCCGCGTCTGATTATCAAATCACTGGAATTTCTTGCTTGTGAAAACTTCATAATTTTATCCTCAACTCAGTTTGTCATTACAAATAAGTTTTTAGATCAACTGTCTCTTATCTTAAGTGTGTAAAAAATATTCTTTGATTATTTTCATTATTTTTTTTGGTTTCTAGAAAATGAGGCATTGGCATAGGAAACAAAAAAACAACTGAAATGTGTGCATGTGGTTTGAGTCTCTGTGTGATTAGCATGGCATGTACAATGTAGAGTGTTCGTTTTACTAGTATGAAACTTGTAAGCTCTACTAACCATTAATGGCAATCAGTATTGCATAAGATTGAGCATCTAAATTGGATCCCTATCACTTTGTGTGATGAGATGAAGCTAATATTATATGACAAAAATGTCCCAGCCTATCGTCAAAACCAGTTATTATGCTAATTCGTAAACCTTAGGCAGGGTATGTCATCAATCTATCTAGTGTTTAGTTGCAGTGGCTCTTTATTTCCATGTATGTGATTAGGCTATTTAGCTTACAGCAATAAAACTGGAAAATAGAATTTTTTTTCTGTTATGTGTTGTAACTACAGAATATCTCGTCCCCAATTCTGATCATCATATTGGATGATACCTAGTTGGGAAGAATGATCTATGTCATTAAGCTTAACAATGCACATCTTTCTTCATTCTTTCACCATTACAAGTGAAATTATTTCTTGATTTAAGTGAATGATCCATTTGCAGTGGCATCCAAGGGACTTGCTATCTGCTGCTATTTCAAGTGCAATATACTCGTGTGATGGTTTGGTCATCTTCACTGGATTTTGTGACGGTGCTGTTGGGATCTTTAATGCTGATAATTTAAGCCTTCGATGTCGAATTTCTCCATCCGCTTACATATCTCCACCAATTTCCAGGTATGCAAATTTGGGGGATTTAATTCGCACTTAAATTCACGAGGATTGTTCTAATGTATGTTTATGTATTTTACCTGCCTTGCATACTAGTTTTGTTATCCTGTTATCTGGTAAGGTAACTAACTACATATAGGCTGCAATATGGGCTTTTTCCATAAATGCTGTCCTGTTCTATTCAATCCTCTACTGGATGTGCCATAAGTGTTGTCAGCTAGACTCTTTTCTGATAAAGTTTTGATGAAATTATAAATGTTCCCTTGATTTGTTTGGCCGTAGATTCTTTTGGAAGAAGTTACTTAAAGATACCTTTTACTTCTTTCTTAAGCTTAGCAAATCATGATTTCAGAGTATTTGACTTGTGTAATCGTGCAGTAGCAACGGCAACGCCTTCCCCGTGGTGATTGCTGCACATCCATCTGATCCAAACCAGTTTGCCCTCGGCATGAGTGATGGTGCAGTTCATGTGATGGAGCCATCAGATGCAGAGACGAAATGGGGTGGATCAACCTCTCAGGACAACGGGGCTTTGCCTTCGATTGCTTCGAGTTCTGCATTGAATAGCCAGCCATCTGAAACCCCTTCTAGGTGATTTTGAAGAGTGTCTCAAGAGAAAAACTAAGGTTTAACACGTCTTTTATGGCCTATTATTGTAAAGTTTATATAATCTTCTCTCTATTTCTCCTGCCCTTTTTAGAGTATAATATGAGAGAAGTCTTTGTACATTGTTGGGTTTCTTAGGCCATTGCTGCATTTTCATGGTTTATTCTTTTACTTCATGCTTCGAATTAAAATTTATAGATGCTGCATATTAATCTGCTAATCCTTCAGAGGTACCTTTTATATATATTTTTTTGCAAAAATACTTTCTTTAGTTTCCATTTACTACATTCAAACCTCCAATAATTTATATTAGTGGGCAAGTTTATGTTCCAGAGACACTATTAGTCACCCAATTTTCCAGCCAAAATATTTATTGTAATCACTTAACTACATTTTGTTACAATTTGTCCAATTAAATTTAATTTTGGTATCGATTTGATGCGACGACATTGTTAGTAATTTGGATTGCTTTTGCACCAATTACCTACAAAATCGATAATTCCAAATTTTAGAACTTTTCACTAACGTATTAAATTACAATAAAGTGTTAGGTAATTGCCTCAAAAGTCAAAGTTGGAGGACTTCTACTGCAAATAATATTAGGTCATAATGAATCCTATAAATAGTGATTATACTCGTTATTTTAGGGTCGCACATGAGCGACCGTGTGGCCGTGACCTGTGAGAAGAGAAAGGGGCCAAAAGAAATATTGAGGGTGCGTATTGCTAGGAGTGCTGTTG